>APFE031386614.1:0-12904 GCA_000404065.3 Pinus taeda
GGTTCTGGACCCAATAGTTTATATGCCATATTTTATATAACTCAGCGCATCCATCTTATCACAGGTTGTAAAGGTTTTATTAATATATTAAAAGCCACATAGTTTTATATGCATTTTCTATGATAAAGGATTATAATTGAAAGGGCGGACTTTAAGCATATATATATTATAATTAAAAGCCCCGGCGAGTCCGCAAGGCGTATTAAAAGGCAGGATTTTGGGCGGAATGAAATGGTAAGTGGTTTTTAGTGGAGATCACCCGATCCCACTTATCATTCAACACGTTGCAGCAGGGTGGAGAGAGGAAACTGCCCATTTCAGGCGGGTATTCTCCGGGCTTATGTCCCACTCGAAAACCTTTGTAGATCGTCTGATTTGAAAAGCGCAGATCTACAGTGGAGATGAATCGGCGGGAAGTATACCTTGGAAATTATGTTGAGCCTGTATTGGAAGCGGAAAAGCATGTTTTCTCATATATTTTTATTATAAAAATTTTAAGCATAATTCCAATATTTTCATAGTTATCGCGGCCTAAGGGTGCATAAGTTAAGTTTTACAGGGAATTTCGGGCTGATTGTGATTTGCGATGGAAGTCAACAGAGCGTTGAATGGGAAAATTTGACAGGTTTATGAAGCAGGATTTATTCTTTTAAGTTCTGTATTAATCATAAGTTCGTGTTAATTTCACTGTGTAATGCAAAAAATCAGGGTTAGAGCCGAAGCTTAAGAGGAAGACAATCCAATATATCTTGGCATTTTGGCTAATTAGAATGCTCATGTAAGCACATGATTACACAAACTAAATGTATTTCATTACGGATAAGATGAATTAAGCATCATTAGGGCATTCACAGAGGAATTCGACAGCAGATCAATGGAGCAAGCCAACAGTTATCATCCCCTCCTCAATCTAGTTATGTTCTTGTTATTTCATGTTCTTTGAGGTGTCTTTTACCCTCTGTAAAATTTTGTAATAGTTTTAACTTCATATAGTTAGAAAACCGGTTAGATAATTTGAGCAGTTTCAGAAATTAACAACTGTTCCACAATGTATAAAAAGAGGAAATTTTACTAAGAAAGTGTTGGAATTTTGGAGAACCCGGAGACTAAGCTACTGTATTCCTGATATCATCGTTGATTAATGAAAGAATCAGAAGTTTCCATGAGTTGTTGCATATAATTTTGTAAGCCTCTCTGTCATGTGTCATGCTATGTTTTCTTCTTTTCAAGTATAGTAATGAAGCTGCAGGCCTTTATTTGCTTATGTAGATAAAGTTAAAATTCCTTAAAAGAACACTCTTATACTTGAAGTCCTCGCTTCCTTTCTAAATTATAGATAATAGTTTATGTGAAAGATCAGCATATTGTCTATGATTCAGTTCTCATCACCATAATTCCTCTAAGTTACAAATAGTAGTTTCTGTGAAATATCAACATATTATCTTTGACTTTCCCCTTCAAATGTTCTTCATTCATCATTTATATCTAGCAACAAATGGCATTCTGAGATGTTCTGGTCATACATGTATTAAGAGTTAAAGACTAAGTTTTCTAGGTCCTTCATTTGAGAACACAACAAACAATAAGTGGCAGTAAGTTATATTTATTAATGTCTTAAGCACAATTTCCCCACAACGAGGAAATTGGTTTCTCGAGGAACAACATTAATTGGCGTCGTTGCGGGGGAGAGAAGACAAGAAGTTTTTTCCCTGGGTTTCAATATTTTCTTCTGGTTTTTCAGTGAGGAGGAAATATTTGGCTATTTTGAATTAAAGCAATAACTTTGGCTTCAAGAAGGCCCCATACAAGATCAGACACTTCACAAAAGAAGGTTCAAGCTCTTTGAGATCCTGAAAGGCTGGTTTCAAGGAGGGTTAGGAAGTCTAAGATCTCAATTAGACCAATTCCTACATTGTATGCATCAAGCAACAACTTATCTGAACATTTATCTAATAGAGAGTCATCTTTTTCATCATCTTCATTCCAGGAACCTAGCTGTCAAGACCAATCTTTTGAGTATGTTACTTTTCATTTACCTATTGTAATTATTCAACCTCAACCAATAACCACATTACCTTCTTTGCACATTCCATTTACCTCTCAATCGAGTTCCACATCTGTTGGTAATCAAAGTTCAGTAAATATGGAAACACCTACATTCTTAGTGAATAGGAATGCACCTCTTTAACTACCACAACCTTTCAATTAAATGCCACAGGATTACCTTAAAACTATTCCACGTTTTTCAGGAGAAGATGAACAGACAACAGAGAATCATGTAGTAGTATTTTGTAATTTTGTAGAAAGCCTAAATGTTGAACATTTAGATGTTGTTCTAAGAATTTTTGTTCAGTCCCTGGATGGAGAAGCATGGAAATGGTTCAAAGGACTTCCCAATAATACCATTCCTTCGTAGGAAGAGATGGAACATGTGTTTATTCAGAGATGGCGAGAAAAAAGATATCATGGATATTAGTTAATAGAGTTTAATGCCATAAAGAAGAAGTCTCATGAAACCGTGGCTGAATTTTTTAGAAGATTTAAACAATTGTACAATAGTCTCCCAGCAAAGATTAAGCCTCCTCCTGCTGATTCAAAAATAACTTTTGTAGGGGCTTTTGAATCAAATTTTGGATTCACATTAAGGGAAAGAAGAGCTCCAACCCTTGATCAAATCCAAACAGATTCTTTAGAGATAGAAGCGAATCTGGTGGCTGCAGGAAAAGCACCAGAAGCACAACCTACCCAAGACAAGGGAAAGGCAAAGATATAATCCTCTCAAAATCAATCATTGGAGGATATGTGGAATGTAATTAAAACTATGTCAGATAAGTTAAATAGGTTAGAGTTAGAAAATAAGAACTCTTAGAGACAAACAAAGTATAATAAGAACTTTAATCCCCAATTCAGAAGACAACCTTTGCAAATTTTGCAAAAGGAAATAAAATATCAAAATCAAATTCAAGCACCACTATATATAGAAGCAGGTCCTCGTGAAGAACAATCTGAAGATCAAATTTCTACATTATATGAAATAGACGAAGATGAACTTGGCATTGAAGGAGAAGAGTATGTGTATGATGAAGCAAATGCTATTTATGATGAAAATGAAATTGATGAATACTTGAAACAATTTTCTGATTTTATGCAGGCTTAACTACATAAGGAATATGACCTGAGATCTAGGAAAATATCAAGAAATCAAGAAAATGAAAGTGAGAAGAAAGTTTCAACTTCCTCACCAAAGGCGCCTCCACAAGAATCTTAGCCTGCAAAACAAGTAAATAAAGGAAACCAACAACAAAATGTAAATGGCAAGACACAGATGCTTCGAGGTGAGTCTTCTCAAGATCAAATTGGAAAAATTCCTTTGGAGAAACTTGTTTCAATTCCTCGAAAAATTCCAGCCATGAAGAAAGGTGAAGATGAGAATGAAAGGACTACTAAATATGGTCACTTGTTTAGTCTAACCAAGGAGTTGGAAAAGGTAAGAATACAAGTTCCCCTTACAGAATTGGCAAAAACACCGACTTATCAAAAAGAGATTGCTGAGTTTATTAATTTAAAAGAAAATAAGAGTGATACTGTAAATCTGCAGGAAGATAAACCAATAGTGGTTTTTGGTCCACATGTAGAGGAAGTAGATTCTTCAATACCTACTTTTTATATTTCCCTATTGGTTCATGACTTCCTCCTACATAATTGTATGTTTGATTCGAGAGTTTCATATAATCTTATAACTCTATCAGTGATGAAGCAACCAAATTTACAAGTGACCAAACCTTACAGGGATTTCTATTCTTTTGATTCAAACAAGGTCAAGTGTCTGGGGGTTATTAAGGATCTGCCAGTGTCACTAGCCCAAATTCCAACTAGAAGCTTAGTCATAGATGTTGTAGTAGCAGATATTGCTACTAGATTTGGAATGCTTCTATCTAGGTCCGAGGGGGCTAAATTGGGAGGTGTTTTGAAACTAGATTTTACATATGTTGTTATACCGATTTTTGGTGGAGAGGAAAGGAGATTGTACAGATAAACTAAGTTTGTAAAAACAATTACAAAAAATGGAGCAAGAAATTCACCTGTATATAGTCAAGAGAAGGATGACTTTGCTTGTTTTAGATTGCATGATAATGCAGAACTAGCTGAATATAATAAGAAGCAACTTGATTGAGCCAATGTAATTACAACACTGCAAACGTAAGAAGTGTGGAAATTTTTCTTTGACGGAGCTTATTCTAAGGAAGGAACATGTGCTGGTTTTCTTCTACTTGCACCTAGAGGTAATATGTTCCCTTTTTCTTTCAAATTAGAGTTTGAGGCAACTAACAATGTGGCATAATATGGTTCCTTGGTTATTGCTCTACAAACAGCCAAACAGACGGGAGTCAAGTCAATTTTTGTTTTTGGAGATTTGGAGCTAATTATTAAGCAGATAAAAGATCACTGCCAAACAAAGCATCCTAGGATCCAGGCATACAGAAATGAGGTATGGGATTTGATCGAAAACTTCTTTGAAGCTTTTAACATTCAATTCATTCAAAGAGATGAGAATAGATTGGCAGATTCATTGGTCGTGGCTGCTAGCACTTTCAAGCCTCCTATTAATCCAAGACTAAGATATGAGGTTGAAGAGTTCTGGGGCACAGAAATTGATCAGGATGAAGAAGAGACAACAGAAAATGGAGGAGCCAGTGGTTTAAAAGATTCAATAGCAAATCAGAAGATCTTTCAATTGAAAGATAATATTCTACCAAAGGAACTTGTTCCTCTCGAAAGGCTTTTTAATTCAAATGATGTGGCTGTGGACTCAGGGAAAATCTCACAGGATGAACATATTCAGGATGATAACATTGGAACTCAGGAGAATCCCAAGTTAGTCAAATTATATGCCAGAGTTTCACCTAATTTTCAAGAAAGGTATATTAAACTTTTCAAGAGTTATGTTGATGTCTTTGCATGGTCTTATGAAGATCTCAAAACCTATGATGTAAATATTATTCAGCATAAGATTCCTTTGAAGGAGGGGGTTAAACCCTACAAGGAGAAGCTTACACAGATAAATCCTTTGCTTCTACCATCAATTGAAAAGGAGGTCAAGAAGTTGCTTGATGCCAAAATCATATTCCCACTCAAGTATTCTGATTGGGTGGCTAATCTAGTACCTGTGAGAAAGAAAAATGGAGAAATAAGGTTGCGTGTGGACTTCAGAAATCTCAACAGGGCTTCTTTGAAAGATAACTATCTGTTGCCTAAGATGGATCATGTGCTGCAAAAGGTAACGAGATCTTTTAGAATGTCAATGCTAGATGTATTTTTTGGTTATAACCAGGTGGTTTTGGATAAGGAGGTTTAGAAGAAAACAACATTCACAACCCCCTAGGGAACATTTATGTATGCCAAAATGCCTTTCGGATTGATGAATGCAGGTGCTACATTTCAAAGGGCTATGGACATTGCTTTTGTTGGAAATAAGTTTGTAGTAATATATTTGGATGATATACTATTTTCTCAAAGTCTGATGAAGAACATTTGGATCATTTGAAGAGGACTTTTGATAAATGTAGAAGATTTGGACTTTCCTTAAATCCCAAGAAATCGATTTTTTCTTTGGAAAAAGGAAAACTATTGGGACACATTGTTTCTAGAGAAGGAGTGAAGATAGATCCAGCCCGAGTACAAGCCGTGATTCAAAAGTTTTTGGGAAAGATAAACTTCCTGAGAAGATTTGTATCCAACTATGCAAAAAATTTGAAAGAAATTACTAATATGCTAAAGAAGGAGAATGAAGTGAGTTGGACCAAATAAGCTAGAGAATCATTTTCTAGGATTAAAGAGGCACTACAGGTAGACTAGTCTTAATCAATCCTGATTACCAAAAGCCTTTCTAAATTTTTTCATTTGCATCATCAAGTTCAATAGCTGGTGTCTTACTGTAGAAGAATGATGAAGAGAGAGAGCAACCAGTTGCATTCTTTAGTAAGATTCTTAGGGATTCTGAGCTGAAATATAATATCCTTGAGAAATAAGTGTATGATTTGGTAAAAGCCCTTAAAGATTTTAGAACTTATGTGCTGCAGTCCCAAATCATTGCTTATGTGCCAAATGCTGCAGTGAAAGATGTATTACTACAGGGAAATGTATAAGGCAGAAGAGGAAAGTGGATTGCTAAAATCCAAGAATATGATCTGGACATAAAACCCACAAAGCTGGTGAAAGGACAAGGATTGGCAAAAAAGTTGATAGAATCAAACTTTCAGGCATTGGGAATTAACTTGTTGGCACCTGTGGATGAAAAAGCAACTAAAGAAAGTGAAGGAGAGCAAGATCCAGGTATTAAAATCAGGTATAAATTTTTGTGTTCAGAATGGTATAAGCATATAATTCATTATTTGTCCTCAATCCTTAGATAGAACACAATATAGGGCATTAAAGATCAAGGAACAACCATATGTGATTGTGGAAGGCAGATTGTACTGGAAGGATCCTGCTGGAATTTTATTGATATGTTTAACAGAAGATGAATTTACAAAAACAATCAAATGTTATCATGAGGGTTTTGTGGAGGACATTACAGTTTGAAATTAACTGCTCATAAGATCCTTCAGACAGGATTTTATTGGCCTACTTTATTTGGTGATTGTCAGAAATGTCAACTTTTTGCTGAGAAAAAGAGATTAGCTCCTTCACCTTTGATTCCAGTTTTCATAGAGGAGCCATTTAGACAATGGGGATTGGACTTTGTTGGAGAAATCAATCCACCTTCAAGCAGATAACACAGGTGGGTTCTCACAGCAACCGATTACTTCACCAAATGGGTAGAGGCAATTCCTACTAAGAGAGAAAATGATCAGATAGTAATGAAGTTCCTGGAGGAAAATATTTTCAGCAGATTTGGATGCCCCATTAAAACTATAACAGACAATGCTCAAGTCTTCAACTCAAGTAAGTTTATTGCTTTTTGTCACAAGTATAATGTTATTTTGTCCCATTCAACAACTTACCATCCTCAGGGAAATGGATGAGCTGAATCTACTAAAAAAACTTTGATAAAGATCCTTAAGAAAACCATTGTAGAAAATCAAAGAGAATGGGATTCTAAGTTAAAATTTTCTCTGTGGGCTGCTAGAGTAACTACAAGAAGATCTACAGGGAAATCACCTTTTGAATTAGTATATGGAACTCAGGCTTTGTTTCCAAGTCAACTTGCAAAGCTAGTGATTGCAATGATTCAAGAGGCGAAAGAAGAACCAAATGCTTTGATAAGAAGAATGATCAAAGTGGTTGAGCTTAGTGAGAAGAGGGACTAGGTAAGAGAACCCTTGATTATGTATCAATCCAACATGAAAAATATCTTTGACAGAAAAACCAAGGAAATCGATTTTAAAGTTGCAGACTTAGTATTGAGATGGGATACCAGAAGAGAAGACAAGGGTAAACATGGAAAGTTTGATCCTCTCTGGTATGGTCCTTTTAAAATTTCTGAAGTTAGATCCAATAATACCTTCATTCTTGAGAATCTTGATGGTGAAACTCTACAACTGCCTGTAAATTGGAAATACTTAAAGCACTACTTCCAGTTCTAAAGAATAAGCATCATTTCATTGTGAATACCAAAGTGAAAAAGATTTTACAAATTCCATAGTATTTCAGTTTATGCAAAGCAATATATGACTCCATGCCCGAAGTGAAGGCACTAATCTATAGTTCTTAGCGCTTCTGTGGCAAAAGCATTATCCCCAGGTGGAGCTAGATGTTGTAACATGTATTTTGTTCTTTTTTTCATTCATTGTTTCATTCAAAAATCACTTGATTTTTTTTTTTTGAAAAAAAAGATAAGGCAAGTATATCGGAAATCAAAATATAAAGGAAATGAAGAAATATATCAGATTTACAAATGAAACAAGGGTTAAAGCATTAACACCGGACCCAAAATACTATAAGTTATGTTTCATAAAGTTCGGCGGGTTCGCAGTTGTATGTATGTATATGGATTCGCCGATTGCGATATGGGTGGGCCGGACTCGAAATAATATATACAACGTGTTTAAAAGTTCGACGGGTCCGCTGTATTGAAAGTCCTTTATATACATGCATATGGGTTTCGCCGATCGCGATTTGCGATGACGGACCCGAAACGATATATATTATGTTTTATAATTACGACGAGTCCGTCGTATCGTACAATATATATATATATATATATATGGAAAGCACTGATTGTGATGAGCAATTGGGTTCCGAACCCGATAGTTTATACGCCATATTTTATATAACTCAGCGCATTCGTCTTATCGCTAGTGGTAAAGGTTTTATTAATATATTAAAATCCACGCAATTTTATATGTATTTCTCTTATAAAGGATTATAATAGAAAGGGTGGACTTTAAGCATATATATATTATAATTAAAACCCCCGGCGGGTCCGCAAGGCATATTAAAAGGCAAGATTTCGGGCGGAATGAAATGGTAAGTGGTTTTTAGTGGAGATCACCTGATCACCCGATCCCACTTATCATTCAACACGTAGCAACCGGGTGGAGAGAGGAAACTGCCCATTTTGGGCGGGTATTCTCCGGGCTTATGTCCCACCCGAAAACCTTTGTAGATCGTCTAACCCGAGAAGCGCAAATCTACGGTGGAGATGAATCGGTGGGAAGTATACCTTGGGAATTGTGTTGAGCCCATATTGGAAGTGAAAAAGCATGTTTTATCATATATTTCCATTATAAAAATTTTACGCATAATTCCAATATTTTCGTAGTTATTGCAGCCTAAGGGTGCATAAGTTAAATTTTACAGGTATTTTTGGGCCGATTGCGATTTGCGATGGAAGTCAACAAAGTGTTGAATGGGCAGATTTAACAGGTTTATAAAGCAGGATTTATTCTTTTGAGTTCTGGATTAATCAGAAGTTCGTGTTAGTTTCGCTGTGTAATGCGGAAAATCAGGGTTAGAGTCGAAGCTTAAGAGGAAGACAATCTGATATATTTCTTGGCATTTTGGCCAATTAGAATGCTCATGTAAGCCCAGGATTACACAAACTAAACATATTTCATTACGGATAAGACAAATTAAGCATCATTAGGGCATTAGCAGAGGAATTTGGCGCGGATCAATGGAGCAAGCCAGCAATTATCATCCCCTCCTGAATCAAGTTATGTTCTTGTTATTTCATGTTCTTTGAGGTGTCTTTTACCCTATGTAAAATTCTGTAATAGTTTTAACTTCATATAGTTAGAAAAATAGTTAGATAATTTGAGCAGTTTCAGAAATTGACCACTGTTCCACAATGTATAAAAAGGGGAAATTTTACTAAGAAAGGGTTGGAATTTTGGAGAACCCAAAGACTAAGCTACTATATTCCTGATATTATCGTTGATTAATGAAAGAATCAGAATTTTCCATGAGTTGTTGCATATAATTTTTTAAGCCTCTCTGTCATGTGTCATGCTATGTTTTCTTCTTTTCATGTATAGTAATGAAGCTGCAGGTCTTTATTTGCTTATGTAGATAAAGTTAAAATTCTTTAAAAGAGTGCTCCTATACTTGAAGTCCTCACTTCCTTTCTAAATTATAGATAATAGTTTCTTTGAAAGATTAGCATATTATCTTTGACTTTCCCCTTCAAACCTTCTTCATTCATCATTTATATCTAGCAACAAATGGCATTCTGAGATGTTCTGGTCATACATGTATTAAGAATTAAAGACTAAGTTTTCTAGGTCCTTCATTTGAGAACACAACAAATAATAAGTGACAGTAAGCTATATTTATTAATGCCTTAAGCAAAATTTTCCCCACAGCCAAGAAATTGGTTTCTTAAGGAACAACACATTACACAATAAATGTTACGATTGTCACATGAAGGGTCACTATGCCAGAGATTGCCCTAAGAAGAACAATTGTCCATGCTACAACATTGGAAGCAACAATAACAAGTTTGATGATCGAAGAAAAAGAGATGACCGAAGGAATGATCACAATGGAAGAGATGAAAGAAGAAGAAGAGATGCTCCAAGTGATCATGAAGAAGATCATCATCCCCAAAAGAAGTCAATATACTCCATGCATGAAAGTAATGTTGGCAATCAATATGAACATATTCTTATTTCTGCTCTCTCTAGTCCTTCTCCCCCGGATTCGTGGGATAGTTGGTCGGTTAATAGTGGGGCAACCCATCATTTCTCTAGGTATAAGGAAGTTCTCTCTAATTTGGTAGAGAGGGAGTCATATTTGAAAATTATTCTTGGAGACAACTCCACTCATCTCGTTAAAGGGTTTGGGTTTATCAAATTTCATTTGAATTATGAGGAATATGTTTTGCTCCATGATGTAATGTATGTGCGAGGATTTATAAAATAATTTGGTATCAATATTTGCTTTGGAAGACAAAGGGATGAGGGTCACCTTCATCAAGGGAAAGGTTCTTAATTGGCCTGTTGGGTCCCCTATAAGAGATGCATTTACATTAGGATCGAGATTTGAAGGACTCTATAGAGTCATTGGTAAAACTCTTCTAGCATTGATCCGTGATATTAACCATCTAAGTGAGCTATGGCATTGAAGGTTGGCCCACCTACATTATGATGCTCTCCCAAAATTGAAGAAATTGGTTTATGGTATTCCTAATGTTCAAGCCCAACATGATGGAGTATGTCCAGGTTGTGCTAGTGGAAAGAAGACAAGGGGACCATTTCCCTCTAGCGAGAATAAGACGAAATAAATACTCCAACTCATTCATTCTAACATATGTGGTCCAATGCCTGTGCATTCTATTGGTGGCCATCTCTACTACATCACCTTCGTTTATGACTCCTCAAGAAATACATGGATATATCATTTGAAGCATAAGGATGAAGCCTTTGAAATGTTCAAGGAGTTCAAAGATTTGGTCGAATACCAAACAGGTAAGAAAACTAATATCTTCAAGTCTAAAAATGGTGGAGAGTACATTTCGAATGAGTTCATCATTTTTTGGAAGAAGGAAGGTATCAACAAAGAGACAATTGTACCCTATACTCCTGGACAAAATGGAGTAGCTGAAAGAAAAAATAGGTTTATTGTAGAAGTGATCCAAGTGGATACTAGTGGCCACCCACCTATTCCACTTCGACCCCCACCATTATTTCTTTTTAATTTCCTTAATTGTAGCACAACTTACTATTTTTGGCATTTTTTTTTTTTCAGTTCCTAAACTTTCAGAGCCATTTTGAGGGTCTAAAAGACGCTTTTTTGGGAAAATGGAGAGACCGAAAAAAGTGTTCGATCAATTTATTTTTCTATTTTTGGTCTCCTCTTAGAGATCTTCGAAATGAGATATTATGATAGTCAAACAGAGATCGTATGCCAAAGTTACAACATTGGGAATTTGACGTTCCAACTAACCCCAATGGGGCCCACAAGCTTCAACGCTCCATCTCCTAGAGTTAGGTTTTTGGATGTTTCATGTTTCCCATTGTTTATTAATGATAAAAAGGCCACTAAGCCTCATTTTAACACAATTCAAAAGGCATGTAGTTGCCGCATCTCTTCTTAGAGATAAGCTACCATCGCCTAAGTTAGTTTATTTCCATTCTGCATGTAAACAGTTTTTGGTACTTTGTTATTAATGAATTGAGATTTTGTTTTCATTGTATCTCTATGCTTTTGTTTATATTTTCATTTCATTTCGTTCCTTCATAAATCAAGATCAGTGGTATCAGAATGGTATACTCTTCCTTTGTTTTGTTATGCATCTCCCCAATGAGGTCAGCGTATAAGGAGTTGGGATTAGAACTGGTTGAACCTTTGCAAGACCATCTCCAACAACATCAGTGACCTCCCATGGCGGAAGAAAAGAAATAAGAGGGAGAAGGAGATCCTATTAAACTGTTGCTCGAGGAAGCTCTAGAGCGGAAAAGGAATGAGATGATGGACAACTTTTCCTAGATCCTTCAGCGGATGCCCATCAATGGTGCATCTTCATCCAGAAATCACTTCGGAGGTGCCACCCCCTTCAAGGTACAAGTGAAATTCAATATCCCTATATTTGAACGTCAAATATATGTATATGTTGTAGATAAATGGTTGAATCTGTTGGAAGGTTAATTTTTGGCCCATAGTTTCTTTGATAGGGAGAAGATTATGTTTGCACTTCATAAGGCTACTCTCCATGTCAAGGATTAGTGGGAAACTTACTGTGAGAAAAGGGTCAAGGAACCCTCTCCATTTACAAAAACTCCCTCTTGAAACTCTTTCTGAGACATTGCCAAGGAACAATATTACCCCATGGGGAGCTATTAGGACAAGTACATACAGTGGACCACACTACAGTAGCAAAGGGACCAAGAGGTGCATGAACTCACAAATATTTTTCATACTCTACGCATAAAGTTGGGTATCAGAGATTCTAAGTGACATCTGGTGCTCAAGTACCGTGGTTGTCTGCACAAATACATTCAAGAAGAAATGGAGTTCTTGGATATGTCCTCGCTTGGTGCAACATATTGATATGCTGCCAAGATTGAACAAAATTTTTAAACAAAAGAAGCGTGACTTTGGATCTGTGAATCAAAAGTAGAGAAAGAGCGCCTGCAAATTGCATAACAAAGGACAAAGCCAAGGCGGGATGACCCAGGACAACCCGTTGAAGCCATAACCAACGAAAAACACCCCAAAGACAAAGAAGGACACACAAAAGTGGTGTGAGTTCCATAAGGGCCCCACTCACAACAGAAGTGAGACTTGAGCCAAGAAGTCACTGGTGGCCAAGTTGAAGGCTTTAGAGTTATATGCATTTTCCTACTCTAAGTCAGAAACCGATAAAGGGAATGGAAAAGGGAATCAAATTATTGATGTGGAGCCTAGTGCCACCAAGATCCAGAAGATTGAGCCTAAAGATCTAGAGGAGGGGGAGAGTCTC
>APFE031386628.1:0-18672 GCA_000404065.3 Pinus taeda
AGTGGCATCACCAATTTTTTAAGCAAAATCTATGTCTTCGGATAGAAGTATCTTCCCTAGGCTTGGTGGACTGACTTGGAGCAACAAAAAGACAAAGGCACTAATCTTTTCCTCGAAGTACATAAATAACGGGATGAAGCCTACCTAGAATATGTCATATGCGTTGCTCCTTACTTGGCTTGAATGCTCCAATCCTAGCTCTAATCGCTATTATTAGAACCTGCATAGTCAGATAACATAAGCCAACAATCCACGGAATCTATGTAGCATCATCTAATCACTTATCCAATATATCAACATGGTATTGAAATGTATGAAACGATAACATCGCATATAGGAAAAAAAAGAATTATTTGCATCAATAGAAATGGAGTGAGCTACAACCAGAAATAACTATTGATCCTATAAAAGAGCTCCTCCAAGTTGACTTGTCCTTTCCTTGTCATAAAGTGCACCTCTAATCACCCTAATGCATGGAAAGATATCTCTGACATCAATAGCATAAGGGTAGAATCACTCTCCAAAGCCAACTCCTTGCCTATGGATGGCAGTAAATATATAAGTGAAGGAGGCAGTTCATGAATTCTTATCATTTTACCACTTAGGGCTTGAGATCCACTCTTGATGGGAGGATAAGCTCAAGGGATAAGGGATGAAAAGTCCAAGGTAAGAGAGGATAGGATTTCATATTTTTATTTGAGCTAAATGGTTACAACAGATCCTGAAAGCTTTTGGAAGAAGAGGCTTTGGGATTCTCTCTCTTTTTTCCCGAATTTTTAGAACCAATGAAGGTGCATAATGGAGAAACCGGTAGGTGAAAAACGTAGTCCACAGTGGAGCAACTTGGTTTTCGACGTTGTCCAGTAGGAGGCCAAGGAGAACTTGTCCATAAAATGGCTAAAAGAAGGTGCTTTCAGGCAGAAAACCATGTTTAGAATGAGTCTTTATTACGGATTTGTGCAAGTATGATGAGAAGGAGGTGGAAGGATGTTGATTGATCTAGTTGAAGTACTATAGACCAAACGTTACAAAATGGCCTATAACATAGGTAATCAATGTACTTTAGATAATTTAAACAATATACAAAAGCGATTTTTGGCCAGGGTACATACATTGCACTTCACATTTTTAAAACAATGTGCAAGGTGTATAAATTTTAGCTCTATTCTTGAATGGTTCCAGTACATAAGACAAAATTTATTTATAGACTATTGCATATGTATCTCAAATAATTACAACATGTGCAATAGTGCACCAAGGTTTCTTTGTACTTAGCTCTTTCATAGTTCTAGATAGCCACATAGACAAATTGAATTTTAGCTAGGGTACATTGCAAAAACGATAAATCAACATAAGAACCGTAAATGACAAAAGGGTGATCAAAATGAATATATATTGAATGCCCAAATGTATACAAATTGGAAAAGGACAACCTTGCACATAAAATTATTGATAAAAGTCATCAATTTTTCCCTTATCATTTACCAACCAAAAATGTGGTATAGGGTTTTTATTCAAATGCAAATAAAAATGAGAACAAACCCCTAGAACTTTTCAAAATGGGGGTAAACTGTAGGGTTAATTTTTAAATATACCATAGAAGCAAAAGGAACCCTTAAGACTCTTCAAACAATTGTAGGGTACAAGCCTTATATATATCATAGAACCAAAGAAAATACTTAAAGATATATAGGATAGAAAATGAGGGTTTTCTCTTGGTAAACTAGAGAGAATTAGAAAAAACTCAAAAATACACAAGATAGAGAACAGGGGTTTTCGTTTTTGAACAAAAGAAAACTAGAACAAAACCCTACAAAATATTTAGACAAAGAATGAGTGTATATGCAACAGAGAACGGGAGAAAGCCCCTAAAACTCTTCAAAATGGCTATATGGCATAGGGATTTATTTTAATACACCAAAGAAACAGAAAAAACCTCGAAATTCATTAAAAATATTCCCATATATTCCATTCAATTTATCAAATAATTAGTTTTTCAAATGAGTGCGCAATTTATTTATTTTTATAGAGAAAGAAGAAAACATTTCGAATTGTGGATGGGTGAAGGAAGACCAACACAAATCCTACAATAAAACAAAACAATTCCAATTCATAATTAACCATAAGTTGAGCGTGAAATACTTGGATGTGTCACAGACATGTCCCACTTCCAGATGCCTAAGACGAACACACAGTTCAGTGCATGAATTCATTTCTTTTGCTAATTCTTTTATAAAAACAAGTTAAAATCTCGAAGTGCATAACTCATCTGAGGAATTAATTCATGCACAAGGAGGAGAAAAATAAGAATCAGACACAAAGATAACAATAAAAACTTCAATGGAAAGAGGAAAGGCAAAAAAACAATTCTAGAGGTGTATTTTCATACAAAACCCAAGAAAACACCACATGTGATGCATGTAATCTCAACCATCCAACACGAAAGCCCTACGAATCTCAGCCATTGATAAAGTGTGTGACAAGGTGAGGATTAAATTCTCTATCTTCCAATTTATTTCATGCTAACATTTCATTCGAATGGCGTTTCCATAGATTCCACAAAACATACCATCAACGCAACAAACATATGTCATGTCAACCAAGATTCACAACTAAACCATGTACCATAATGCCATTAACCAAAACATATGCCACATAACAAGCACAATACATATTCCACATCAATTAGGGTGTAAGCCATATACAAAGTGCATGCATAACACCATATGAACCATGCCCTCAACCATAACATATATGCAATAACTATGGCATTAGCATAATACATATGTTACAATAACCTAGTGCAATACATATGTTATGCTTACCAAGCCACGAATTATGCCATATGAATCATGCATGCGACTCATGCCTTATGAGTCAATCCATCCCACATTCAAAACAAACCATAAGCCTATAACATATAAATTAAGCCAACCAAAGCTATAAATCCAACATTCCAACGTATACGTTGTTGCAACAAAAGCTTGGATACCTTGTTGATATTAGATGTTGATGTGTCAAAATTTCCATTTTTAAATACCAAAGTGAAGAGAGATATCAGCATATAACAACCCTTTGCATATAAACCAACGATTATGAACCAAAACAACTTTTTTCCACCCAACATATATAGCATATGTTCTTAAATTAAACCTTTAATTGTGCCATTATCACCATGAGACGAAACATAAACATTTAATTTTTAATGATGTCATATGAACTTGTAGCATATGATATATTTGCATATGGCCTAATAGTTTTGAACAAACAATTGATCTTGAGAGTTGAAGCAAACATTTAAATGTACTTTATCCATTCCTATAGTTGCATGTGATATTAAAATTTTGAATATGCTTATAATTTCTCTTGTGGAATCCTTCCTAACTTATGTTCATGGTGAAGGGTAACAAAAAAAAAATGGGATGTCAAATTTTGATAGATTTGACAAGCAATGCAGGGCACTTTTGTATTTTTAGTGCAAAAGTAAAAAAAAAATAAAAATTCACAATTGGTATCAACAAGTTCCAAATAAACTAGACAACACAAATGGGAATAATCTAACTAGAAGAAACCAAACAATTAATAGATTTCTACATAGAATGCATCATGGGAGAGAAAGTTAATATTGTTGAGTTATACATTTGCAACCTTGTACTTAATAACATGCCCATATGGGATTCCAACCCATGCCTAGAAGATGAACAACTATTATAACTAGCATCCTGACTGAGGCATGAAGAAATCAAGGTAGGAGAATCAAAGAGAAAATATGATGGGGAACTAAAAGAACTACTATGGATTAGGATTAAGCTTCCATCCCCTTCCATACATATGACATCCCATTCTATCCTTGTAGAGGATCTTGAAATGGAAGACAATTGGAAGAAGACACATGTAGAAGCCATCCTCCATTTTGAGGACACTTATAGATTATTTAGTGAAGAGAGATCACATTCTTGTTAGAAATTATGGGAAGGATTGTCCCATAGCTTGAATATAAGGGAGTATCACTCTCCCAATCGATTGCAACCAACAAAAGCAAGGACCCCTTTCTACAAAATGATCATCCACATAAATTACAATGGATAGGGATCTCAATCAACATTTACTGCTAAGGCTCCAAGAACACCAAAACTGTGAGGAAGAGTCCCAAAAATGGAAATCTATATAAGAGAATGTAGGATTCTACCCAGGAGGGGTGACCACAACTAGCTCAGGTTGGGACTTCAAGAAATTCATTAGAGAGATGAATGAAAAAGATCAAAGAATATAAGGAGAGTGAATTTCTCAAGGGTGAGCAACAGTTCTAGTTAGGGGGTGTGATGGGCCTCCAAAATAGTAAATTATAAGGCCCATCAATCCACTGCTAGGCACATAAAATCTATGTTGAACCCACCTTTTGCACTTAAGGATATATTTTCCTATCTTAATGGATTCTTAGAGGAGTTCAACATGGTTATCATATTTTATTTGCCTTAACATGTTTATTGTGTAGGATTTCAAGAGATATTGAGATTTTATGAGATCTAGCACTAGAGATATTTTTGGGACTTGTTCCCTCCATTAGGAGGGCCTAAACTTGGTAGGCTTAGAGAATTTAATGCCCCTTCTTTTTGCTGCTAGGTGGACTAAGAGAAAGATCCCATTTTCTAGGATTTTTTGGACAAAAATATAGCCCTCCTCGAAAGGAGGTCTCTCCCCACTTTATATATAAATAAGATGCTTGAGTAGCCCAATAGCGATATAGAGAAAAGAGAGAAGAATAGAAATACATATTAGTTTTGTATTCTCAAGTAAGTTTTGTAGTTTTATAATGTGAATATAGTTCCTAAATTCATGAAAGAAGTGACTTATAACAGATCTTAACTTAGTTTTCCTTTAATGACTATGAGCATCCTTAGGTTGGGCCACGCGAGAAGCTTCAGAGCCCCCTCTTGTACTTTTGTTCGTTTTATCTTTTTGTTTATTTTCCATCATTTCTGAAAGCTATATTTTTAGGGTCCTTGGTCATTGTTAAGTAGAATATTTTATGAGCAATTACTTCTTATAGGTTATTCGTGCAATTATTAAAAAGAGTAGAACTTATTGATGAAATTTTAGGTCTTCCTTCATTTTTTCTCTCTTGCTACAATATATTTTATTTTTCACTATTTTGTCATGTAACTGGTTTTATAGGTACAAGAAGCACACAAAGTTTAATTTCATTAAGATAGGCTTGCACTAAGTTGCCTTAAGCTTTGATCGGTTGAATGTTATCATCTCCTAATAGTTCTACATTTTTTACTCATCTCAAACTCACATTCTATCTGTTTTACATGTTTGTTAGGCTCTCTCCTATAGCAAAACATCAACCTATAACCAACCATCCTTTATCACTTGAATTTGCAATGAACTCATGATTTTATCTCTTTGACATACTACAATACCTTTGGGACACTGACAATGAAACTTGGAAATCATTAGAGAAATTTTGAGGTAAAAAAATGGGCCTAAAAAAAATATGTACAACCAAAATCAACTTTATAAGAGCCATTAGGAGTCAATATGAGGATGTCAACTATGGGGGATGATTTACCATTTTGGGAGTAAAAAAGTAAAAATATTAAAAAAATAAAAACACCTGTTTGTTGAACTTGTATTTTCAATTTATCTCCGTATGGTTTTACTCAAATTTTGAGCAGGAGCACTCGTTGGATGCAAAATCTAATTCCTCATCTAGTGAGTTCCCCTATTGCATAGTTTCGATCAACTCTGCTACATGAAAAATGAAAAATACATGAAAAAATGTGATTGCAATCATGTTATTTCATGTATTTCTCACTTTTTGTGTAGACAGGTCCATCAAAAGTATGCAACGTGGGTACCCCTTGGATGAGGATTAAATTCTGCAACCAATGAGTGCTCTAGCTTGAAATTTGAGTAAAATTGTAGGGAGATCAGTTGAAAATACGAGTTGAAAAATAAGTTTTTTTATTTTTCCCCTCTAAAATTTGATGTTGTAATCTAATCTAATTTTGTTACTTCCATTATTATTTTATAATATCTCTTAGGAGGCCAATTTAGACATCAAAACTTCTATAATGATAGAGACACAATAGATTACCTTTCCAATTTGTTTATGAATATTGCCTTTTCCTACAAATTATAGTTTTGATTTTCATTTTTTTCAGTAAGTGTACTTTTCCATTTATTGGAAATAAGCATAGAAGTGTGTGGCATTCAGCACGTGTCTTTTATTTCAGTGCAAAATGCATATATTAGCTAACCTATTTTTCCTATATCATAACTTAGATAACTTAGTCACTTTGCATCTAACCTTCATTCTAATACTTCTGCCTGTATAATGACAAAAAAGAGAAGAAGATAGTTCCTATTAAACATATAATTCCAACCCCTCTTAGGTTTTTATGAACCCAGGGTTGATAACTAAAGTTGAGACCTTTTGGAGTTGCAACATTGTTGTTGCAATACTTAGGGCTATCGAGATTTGATGAAGAGAAAGAAATTATAATATTTGATCTAGGTGGGTGACATGGACATGCCACGTTTTACTATAGATTAGGATTTCATAAAAAATTATGAGAACAAAATGACATAGAAAATGTTGAAGTACTTGGTTCCTGAGACCTTGGAAGAACTAATGTGCATTGCAAAAGCCAAAGGGCATAAACAATAACTCATAATTTCCTTCATGAGTGTGAAAACTAGGTTTTAGGAATATCGATCTCCTTCATATCAATTCAATGATAGTTATAATGGAAATCAAGTTTCGTAAAGAAAATAGGAACCCATCCTTAATATTTATTTTGTTGAGAATGAAAAATTCAAGACACATGTGCCTAGTTCATTTATTTTTAGTATTATCACAACTAGGAATGAAGATGACATCAATAGTTAGAGATCCCAAAATAATCCTTTCAATTTTATTTTTTGATCAAATGGGTGGCAATAAGGGCATGTTAGTTGTAAGGATACTTGTTATGAGAAGATAAATGGGGCATGCACGTTACAGGAGGGTGGGATGCCTTAGGGGGATTCAAATACTAATTGAAGTTTGTGAAAGACTAACTACATGCTAGGATCGATGGGTTGGAAGGGGTTTCAAGGGATTGAATGGCATGGAATTGAGAAACAATGATTAAATCTCCTTTTAAGAAGTTTTTCAATGCAATATGAATTGATGATTTCTAGAGAGCTTGCCATGTTTCCTTAGAAATTGCATCAATTCCATTCTTGATCGAAACTCATGTCACCACCACCTATTTTAAAAAATAAACATGTGCATTTTTAAGGTATAATCACGCATTTGAATTTATAAATTTTCATTAATATCACCACATTTCATGAAATCTCCACTAGCAATCAAGATCTTGAAAGTTATTTAAAATTTGGATATAACAATGAGGTTCTCAAGATGCCTAGTAGCAAATAATGTTTTAGGTGCTACTACTATCAATTAAGATAGTAGCTTTACAATGCTTGATGTACCTAATGAACTTGAGGAGTTGGGGAGTTTAAGTACCATTTATGTCATGTACTGAAAATTTGGGTTTAAAATTAATTTGATGAGAGGGAGGAATGTCACAAATAGCATAAGAAAAGGTTACTATGGTATAAAATAAATATTTTTTGCGAAAATATTCTTTGAATTGGACATAAAGTTTTTTTCCTCACATTTATGCTAAAGGAAAATATTTCTCATCGCAAGTCCAATAGAAACCTTTTAGTTGGTGCTCCCCTGCTTTCAACATGAGTTACTTTGTGGATGTTGAAAGGAGGATAGGAGGATAGGAGGAGAATGGATGATGGGATGGGGAAGGGGAATATATGTTTGTTTTTTTATTTAGCCACTCATGGCCTTTTCGGCTTCCTTGTCTAGCTAAGTAGTAGGGAAAGCCATGAATTGGGTATGTATCTCTTCTTCCATACCACTAATTATGTATTCACTAAAGATGGAATTTGACATTTCGTTGATGTGGAAGGTAAGTTTCTCAAAAGTACAAATGAAATTTTCAATAATACAAAATTGTTTATTCTTGGTTAGGGAGCCCAAAAATGATTATCTAGTTCAAAACATTCATAAGGATATGGCCACAATTTGATTCCAAGTAATATAACCCTTATGTGAGTTCTTATTTCATTTCCACTATTTCTAGTACTTGAGATCTAAATCTAAGTTACCAACACAAAGTTCCAGAAAGTCATAGATGATGTCGTGTAGGTTGAAATAGTGTTTCATTTAAGTGATCTAGCTTATATGATCACGACCATCAAATTTTTTATATTATCATTGAGTCTTAAATTACAAACAAATTGGTGAGAGTTCGGTGCATGGGATTGGATTATTCAACTCCCTATAGTTGGGATGGTCATTTCTTGAATCAATTGTACATTTTCATGAGTTAGGTAAGATAATCTAGGACTAAGTCGATTTGGTTGAGCTTTTCATTGGCATACTCAAAGATTTTTTTAGAATTGGAGTGGGTACACTTGAGTTCGTAGTGCAAATCCTCACACATAATTTCCAAGGTCGAGATGTGATGGATAAGATCCTAGTTTTTTGTAGCCATAGGGATGTGCATTCACAAAAAAGGTTACTAGATAGTGGTACCAATGTAATCAATGCTACCTTTTATGGATATTGAGATAGTTTCTAAGTAATGGGCTCATTGTGTCCCCTAGAAAAGGCTTATTAAAGAGTGGTACAAATGTGAACAATGCTACTTCCAAGAGCTAATTATATAGTTGTCAAATAATGGGGTGGGAAAGTCCACAAAATAAAAAGCCTTATTGGAGAGTGACACCATGAATTTCACAATGAACAATGATTCTATTGAGCTATATTCCCATATGAATAATAAAGCATTGACATATTTATCAAATTCTCAAATAGATTATATAGGAATTCCATTGCCTAGTAGCAAAAAGCTGGCGTTTCTAGTGATTAAATGTGCAAATGGTCAAGGAAACACCTTTTGTATGTTTCTAAGGTTGGTACCATGGAGTAGGGCATTGAGGGTCTCAAGGACAAGGAAATACTAGGTGTTATAGTTCTTTAATAAATGTATGGTGTCTAATAGTAGTGCTCAACCAAATTTCCCAAGGCTATAACTAACGAAGCTCAATTGCATCCTTAGCGATACTACCTAATTACCTAGATACTAAAGAGTAATATTCCCTAGTGTTGTTCTTAGTGTAACTATAGTATCTAGATAGTTAATGATCTTATTGAAATTTGGTTTTAGGAAACCTAGAGGATGTCCAATATACTCAAAGGTACATGGAAGTGAAACTCCATATATAAGTGACTATCTTAGTGTAGTACTACTCAAAGAAATACTAATAAAAATTACAAAAGTTTCCAACCAAATAAAACTTATTTCATTTTATATATATTTGTTTCCCCTACAATAATTTTAACTATCTAATCAGAAATAACTATATTAGCTATCTAATAAGAAATAATTATATTATTTATAAACATTAAAATTTATGTGTTGTTTATTAGCAAATAGAAATTATAAAGCAACAATAATATATATTACGCAAATTTATTATAAAAGGATAAAATGCAATGACAATAAACCAATAATAATCCATAATAAAGTCAAAATGTTGCATAATTATTAGAAATAATATTTACTTACCTTTTAGAGCGGGAATCTCCATTTAAACAAACCTCTAAGTCTACATTAAAGTTAAAAAACTTAAGAATACACAGGAAAAAAATGGTACCACTCTATTGGAAAAACAAAAATAGAAAACGTTTGAACACTGCCCCTTCTTTTTGCCTAACAGCAATGGTACTTCTTAATTTACTAGGTATACATACATCAACTGTACCTGTGCACATGCTTGTTAGTCATTGATGTGCCCATATATACAGAATACCGCACTATTCTGTTCTTTGAATTAAAATATTTTCTTGACATATTTCAGGAGCCGCCATCGAACTACAAGTGGTTCCATTCTGAATGACAATATTTGATTGTTTGAAAATAATTCAATTCAATTCTCTATTTCTACGCCTCTGGGCTCCACTACCAAATGCCGCAGCAAGGACTATTCTGCTTTTTGAATACATTACACGCCGTTCTATGCTGGATCACAATATTTTCTCACATATTTCGGCTTTTTGATGACAATGGACTTTCGAAATTTATATTAACGCGCATATGGTAAGTGATATATTTGATATAGTGTGATATATTTGATATATGAGATATAGTGTGATATATTTGATATATGAGTTGTTTTTTTGGATTTTACTGTGTTGGAGATTTAGTGAAAAAAAATTATCTTATAAAACACATTATAATAGAATAAATCATTTATACACTCTAAAATCACCTGAGATCAGGTGATTATTTGATCTAAATCACCTGACAGGTAAATTATTTGATCTAAATCACCTGAGATCAGGTGAATTATTTGATCTTTTATATATGTGATAAACTTAAACAAACAAATCAAATCACCATTCAAACACCAGATACTACCATAACAGATACAAAAAAATAGTATTGAGCAGCTATAGAAAAAACATTGTGGAGAATGTTTCAGGCCTGTTGCCCATTATCATTCAATTTTGTCGTCTCCAAAATTATGGAAACCATGCAGTTCCCCAATTCCTATCAATTTGCTGAGGCCAAAATTATCACACGAACAATTTCAAATATTTTAAAAGAAAGGCAGTGTGAACAAAAATCATCTAAAATGTTCTATCTAGCCTCAAAAGTGCCACTAACCCACCCTCTGTTTTCCTTCATTTGCTCAGCCCATTGCGCCGACATTATAAACACTTTTGACACCTCCCCTGCAATATATCTCGTATCTGGCCTCTTTCCCGGATCCGGGTCCACGCATGAAGAAGCAATTCTCGCTACCCGCTCTGCGCAATCTACTGGAAAGGAGTCCTTCAGCCCAGGATCGATCCACGATCTCAGCCTCCCTCTAAAGTTATTGTCTGACTCCGAAAAGAGAGTATTGAGAGTCTGAATGAGGCCTATTCTCTTCATACGCCGCCCGCCCTCGTCCACCCGAACATACCTTATCGGCTCGTGGCCGGAAAGAAGCTCCAGCAACACCACACCCAACGCAAACACATCCGTCTTCTGCGAGACGATGCCACTGGCTATATGTTCTGGCGCCATGTACCCCTGCGTGCCCGTAATTTTCAGGCTGGAACGTTTATGCCAAGTTCTGTCCTGGACATTCGCGTTCGAATCCCCTTGTGTATCAAAAATGCCGCCGGCGTCGTATTCCCCGGCAAGATAAGAGGCGCCCAGATGGCAGATCCGCGCTCTGTAACCAGGCTCCGTCACGAGAATGCTGCTGGACTTTATGTAATTATGCACGTAATTCATTTTGCTGTCGTGGTGCATGTATTCGAGCCCCTGCGCCACGTCCACGGCGATCTGCATCCGAGAAATCCAGGAGCCCAGAACCGTGTATCCCGGTACCTTGCTGCCCCGGAGGCAGTCCCCGAGGTTCGATCCCTGGACGTATTCGTAGACGAGATATAGGATATGTGCCTCGCAGCAGCCTCCCAAGAGGTTGACTATGCTAGCGTGGTGGGCATTGCAAATTTCTCTGAGCACTGACCTGAAATCTCCGATTTTTCTCTTTTGCTTTCTCACAGTTATGGCCACCGTCTTCCCCCTGAGAACGCACTTCCAGACAGACGAATTGCCCATTCTTCCGGAGGCGAATCGCGTTGTGGCGTCTGCGATTTCTTTGTATGTGTAGAGAATGGGGTTTTGGGGGAGGGAGTCCCTGAGATTGGCGAGCGAATTGGCAGTGCTGGTTGAGGCCTGGGAGAAGAGGCTGGAGCCATCGCTCGTGCTGGGGGGCTTTATGTGTGATGGTTTCAAGGGCCTCGGCTCTTTAACCATGTGGAGTTTGAGCTTGCACATGCTTTCTGACTTCCCTTCCCATAACGCGGAGGCTTTTCAAATGGCCATGAATGATTTGTTGTGCCACATAAACCTCAAGCACCCGGGTTAACATTCGAACCGTGTATGAAGTGAATACTTCAACTCAAGATATGGCGGCTTCCGTGAAGCTTTAGTGGTGGGAAATTATTGGAACTTTTTTATCTCGTGGCATGCACTCATTGCTTCTAACGAGATGTGAAGAGAATACCGAAAACTATACCATCCTTTTTTCCGCCAGCAACACGCTGAAATTCCAGTCATTGGTAGGGCCACAGTAAAGTACAATATTGAACAAAGCGATGTTGAAAATATGTGAAAATTATCTGCATTTTCCAATTTTTTAGTTATGCAAATATATTTTTAAGTACTTTATAAAATATCTAAAAATAAAAAAATAAAATGATATGTGATTGTTGATTTATGTAATTAAATAAATCTTATAATCATGAGCAATCCATAACCAAACCTCTAAGCCAAGACAGGGATAGTGTCCCTTTACCAACCTAATGTTTCTTTATCAAATATATCAACAAGGCAACAAGGGTTTGTTTAACGTGGTAAGATAAATTTTTTTCCTTTTAAAATGTTTTTGCAGTATTTTTTTGCATTATTATTGTAATTTTATCCAATCAAAAAGTACAGCTAAGTAAAGGAAGGAAGTAAGGAATAGGTTATTAGAGTTAACTAAATGAAGGAAAAGATTTTTTAAGTATAATAATAGAAAGATGTTGCATGTTGTGTTTATGGTGATATTTATTATGGTTTAAATTTAAATATTTCATTATATATAATATTTTATTACTAATATTTTGTTATTATGAGTTGTAATTGAGACTTATTTATATTGTTAAGTTTTTATGTTTTTATCATTTTAATGTTACTGTTATATTATTGATGTTTTATTATTAGTCTTTGCTAAGTTAACATTATAGTAATCGATTTGCATTAATAGTTTACTATTGGCTATTACTTTTGATTTTTAACATTAGAAATTATTAAGGTATTTTTTTTAATTATTTTTTTTTCCATGTTATTTGCTTAAAAGTTTCGCGTCTTATTTCAACTTTTTGTGTCCTATCTCACCATGAAATTTGGTCACCCTAACAATTCACCAATTTTTGTTAATTAACTCTTTGTATTGACTAATATGGTTGCGTTGAGTTAACATATGAAATCTATATTCTAAAGAATCAAATAAAAAAAATATAATTGCTTTTAATTAAAATTAAATTAGATAAATTATACACATAACAAATTAACTGTAGAACCTCAAATGATTTTTAAAGTAAATAAATACGTAAAGTTATAAATTATTATATGAAATTGTATAGTAATAAATTTTAAGAATCATGAATATTTAATATAAATAACTAATTATAAACACCAACACAACATAACATTAATAAAGTAAAAAGCCTTGACAATTCCTCAATTTTCATGGGGATCATGTTTGCCATCTTAAAATCAACATAAAGCAAATCAATAATTCAAGCTATTTTTTATTAATTAATAATTAATTTTTTATATTGACTAATTGTAAATATAAACATAACATTAATATGAATACGTTGAGTTAACATATCTTTATTCTTTAAAAATCTACACATTAAAGAATCAAATAAAGAAAACATTTTAATCAAAATTATTAATATATTATTTATTTAAATCAAATTAGTTCATTATTACTTTAAAATTAAAGTTAAATTTTATATATAAATATATATAAATTTCACTAGTCTATCATTAAAAATAATCTTGGTAAACACATCATTTATGGATCAGTAGTTTTTTTTGAATTCAAACTACAACTACACAAAAAATCATTAAAAAATAAATTCAGTATAAATTTTATATAATAAAATTAAATTGAATTATTTTAAAACTAACTTTAATTTAAACTCAATGATTTAAAAAATATTTGTTTTTCTAATTATCTTGTGTGGCAATAATATAAAATCTATTTTTTTTCTGTCTTTCCAATATATAATTTATTTTTTTAATTAATTATTTCAATTACTTTAAATCTTTATATTATTCTTTATTTATCTCTAAATTATT
This sequence comes from Pinus taeda, assembly GCA_000404065.3. Taxonomy (NCBI): domain Eukaryota; kingdom Viridiplantae; phylum Streptophyta; class Pinopsida; order Pinales; family Pinaceae; genus Pinus; species Pinus taeda. The sequence continues at coordinate 13,995 of APFE031386628.1, forward strand.
TTATTAAAACATTATTTATTATTTAATCTACCATTAATAAATTAAATTAATAATACTTTTCTTTCGCATATTAAATCATTATATTATATTGAAATAAATTTCAATAATCTCATAAAAGAGATTCCTCCATCCATTAAACCATTACCATTATTATATTATATTACAATGTTTCATACAGTTTTCAATCGTGCCTACTTTGGCAAGGATCTTTTTAGTTCACAACCCTTTCATTTTCCCTAAAAGCCCACGCCCCACATGTTTTCCAAGTGTCAGGAAAGTGGGACCCACTAATCGAATTAGTTTAAAGAGTTTTCCTTATGCACTTTGACAACTCCAATTAAATAAAATTGTTTACATCAGATCATAAATTTCATGGTATGTATTTAAAGAGAACAACATTTACCTTAATTTAAGTGAAAATATGAGATTTTCACAATTTAGGGACAAATTTAATTATCTCACTACGGTAGAAGAGATGATATATATAACCAATATATATCTATATATATATAGAACCAATAAACTAGCAAGTGTATTTGTGCTGGAATGTCAACATGAATGGGAATAATTTAATTTGGTAATTTTATTAAGTTAAATTATTCCATATAATTTTTTGTGCTGGAATGTCAACATGAATGGGAATAATTTAACTTGTTAATTTTATTAAGTTAAATTATTCCATATAATTTTTTATTGAGATGGATGGAAACTAAAACTCATTTAAATTTAAATAGGGAATATTTTTTTCCTTGACATGATTAGAATGGACAGAATTTACTCATGATATTTAATAATAAAAGAAAGTTTTTAGAGACTCCATCAAGTCTATTAAAGGGGAGAGGGGCAAAGTATTTGGATCATCCTGAATTATCTATTTATTTTGCCTTTGTCGAGAACATGGCGAAGCCACATCCAGGCCACTTTTAGTTTGATCCCGCGAACTAAAACCCCATGGGTGTAATCTGTGTGGCGGATCTATCCAGGGTCCATGATTGTGCTTTAGTGTTTTTTTTATTTCCTCTTTTGATGAGTAGTCATGCATGCCATTGCAGTGGTTACAATATTATTGTATGGCCATTTACTATTTTCTTCAGTTAATAATATGAATAAGGTTGCTTTTCCATATCTTGTATTTAGTGTTTCTATTGTAAGCAATTTTAACTAGATCACTAAAGTGTAGTAGATCTGTTAAAATTTTTAAGGTTTGGGATTTTATAGTGGTATTAGATCTCATTTCAGCTTTTTATTGCAAATCAACTTCAAAGAAGATCGAATGTTTAAGAGAAACTAGTATTTGGTGATCCTCCAAAATCACCCTAACTACAATTTCGGTGGTTCTCTATGGCCACCCCAATTAGCTTATTATTGTAAAAAAATTCTGGAGTTCATTATTTTGCCAATGATTTTTGGAGAAGCATTAGATATGGATATATGAGGACCCAATCATTAAGAGGCCATGTTTTCAGAGATTCTCATTTCTCAAGGAGGCCGAATCAATTTTTTTTGTAGGCTAGCCCAATTTTGGATTGAATACCCCAAATATCAGGTTGAGTTTATTCTACTACCAAGGCAAGGTTGCAGAGGTTGAATTGGCTACTCCAAGGGCTTTCGCTTAGCCATATGCACAGTGCCAACTCCACATATCATTTTCAGAAAGAGAGGATCGATTCTATCCAATCCCGGAGGTCGATTTACACCAAAAAATGTTAAGTGTGAAGCCAAATTCATGCAGGATTCTAGATCCTTCTACACTACCAGTAGTTTCTAGAATCACATGCAGGATTCTAGATCCTCCTACACTGCCAGTGGTTTCTAGATCATTCCAGATCTCCATTCGAATCACACACAAGATTCTAGGTCCTTCTTTTGCCTCCATAAATTTGTAATTTCTCTGGCCAAGCAAGCAAGCCAAGGCCCAAGCCTGTTATGTAATACAAAATGATTTATGTTCTCGAGTGATTGTTTTATCTATTCCGCTCTTTTTGACTAAGTAATCTTGTTGTTTCTCCATTTGTCTGTCTCTGTGAATTATTCTCTGTTATTGTCATCTAAGTCTCTGAATATAAATTTGTTGTGTGTTATGTATGCTCTGATCTAACAACTAGTATCAGAGCTAGGGTCGAATATCCACTGTGCAAGTAGCTTAGTGCCATCGCCTTACTCTGGCAGCGTTCGTTAAAACGTTGGTTGCTACCCCTGGAGCTATTGAGGGATCTGTCTAGGAAATAACTGAGGAAAGCTGGAACTAAAAGACAATTGCTGCAAAAAAAACAAGGTCGTGGATCTATGTTGAAACATGTTGCTGGAGTTTGAAACGTGGAGATCCGTGGAGATTGGAGTTGAAACGTGGTGTTTGTAAGTTTTTTTTTACATCAAGCTTGCGCGTATACGTCAAGTTTTTTCTCAAACCAACATATGTATGTGTGAAATGTGAAAAGGTTAAAACATTATATATATTTTCATATTTATTATGAAACATATATAATTATATGTTGGAATTTTGAAAAGTATATTTTAAAAAGGAGGAGGAATTTTGAAAAGGGTATTTTAAAAGGAGGAAGGTCATTATTACTAAATTTTAAAGAGTAATAATTAAAGTTTATTTTTATGTGGAGTTTTTTGTATTTTGGAGCGTGAATTTGATAAAAATGGAGACAATAGTTACAGATATGGAGAAGTTGAGCAGGGCTAATTTTTCCCTATGGAAATCACAGATGGAGGATACACTGATTTTAAAGGATCAGTACTTTCTAATTGAGGGCACAACAAAGAAACCCTCATCGATGATAAATGAAGAGCGAAATAAGCTAGATAGAAAGGCGATTGCAACAATCCGCCAATATTTAGCAAAGAATGTGTATTTCAATGTGTCCGGAGAAAAGATAGCAGAAGGATTATGGAAGAAGCTCCATGATCTATATGAAAAGAACACAACAACAAACAAAGTGTTCTTGATGAAGAAGCTTTATAATTTCAAAATGAAGGAGGGTGCTTCAGTTGCTGAGCACTTGAATGCATTTAATATTATTACTAATCAACTTGCCTCTGTTAAAATCATTTTAGATGATGAAAATAGAGATATTTTGCTAATGTGTTCTATGCCAGACAGTTGAGAAAATTTAATTGTAGCTATGAGCACTTCAACAACTACAGGGACCCTAAAGTTTTATGATGTCATCAACAGTTTATTGAATGGGGAGTTGCGATACAAGTCAATTGCGGAAAACCAGGGAGGAGAGGCTCTAGCTCTAGCTGATCGTGGTAGGAGAATGGATCAAGGCCGAGCGATCAAGATTGAGAGGTCGATCAAAATCAAGGAGAGGAAGGATCATCTACTTTCATTGTGGCAAACCCAGGCACATGAAGAAAGAATGTTGATTCTGGAAGAAAGGACAAAAGGATCAGAGACCGTCTAGTACAAATCACAAGTCATCCAGCACAAATGAAGGTGAGACTACTTCTACAGCCACAAATGGTGATATGTTGTTTACTGTTTCAGTAGAGGACGCATGTGTATATACATCTAGCAGTGGATTTGATTGGATCCTTGATTCTGGGGCATCTCACCATGTAACCCCATGCAAAGATAGTTTTGTTTCATATAATCTCGGTGATTATGGTAGAGTGCATTTGGGGAATAATCATTTTTGCAGTATTGTTGGAGTGGGAGATGCCTAGATCAAGATGAAAGATGGAAAAGATATATTGTTGAAATAGGTCAGGCATGTACCAGAAATGCGCATGAGTTTAATCTCTATGGGGCGACTGGATGATGAATGCTATTCGACAAGCTTTGGAAAGGAGGTTGGAAAATTAGCAAAGGTGCATTGGTCATGGCCAAAGGACCCAAGACAGGAACATTATACACATTGAATACATTGATAGGAAAATCAGATTTGGCTGCTGTCACAAAAGAAGGAAAATCAACAGATCTGTTGCATAAGCGATTGGGTCACATGAGAGAGAAGGGCTTAAAAATCCTTATTGGTAAAAATTTATTGCCAGGTTTGAAATCCTACAATCTTGATCTGTGTGAGCATTGTATATATGGCAGACAAAGAAGGGTTTCATTCCTTAGAGGTGGCCATGACAGAAAGAAAAATGTGTTAGAATTGGTACACTCAGATGTGTTTGGGCCTGTTAACAACAAATCATTAGGAGGAACATCATATTTCGTAACATTTATAGATGATGCATCCAGGAAGGTTTGGGCATATCCTATGAAAATAAAAGTGAAGTGTTTGAAATATTTCAAAAATTCCATGTTGTTGTTGAAAGAGAAACTAACAAATTGCTTAAGTGTTTAAGAATAGATAATGGTGGAGAATATTACTGAAATCCATTTAAGGAATATTGTAACAGGTTTGGCATAAAGCATGAGAAGACTGTGACTGGTACTCCTCAACAAAATGGTGTCGCAGAAAGGATGAATCACACCATTATGGAAAAGGTGCGAAGTATGTTGTCCAATTCCGATTTGGAGAAGAATTTTTGGGATGAAGCAGTCAGGACCGCTTGCTACCTCATAAATAGATCTCCAACTATAGCCTTGGATGGCAGTATCCCTGAAGAAGTTTGGACTGGTAAGAATTTGAATTATTCTCACTTGAAAATATTTGGATGTGAAGCATTCGTACATATTCCCAAAGAAAATAGAACTAAGCTAGATGATAAATCT
>APFE031386628.1:19318-40604 GCA_000404065.3 Pinus taeda
TGGTTTTCAGAGGTTGGAAGCTCACCATTGTGTCTATATCAAGAGGTATGATCAAGGAAAGTATATCATATTATTGTTATATGTGGATGACATGTTGATTGTTGGGAATGATAAGAATAAGATCAATAGGTTGAAGAAAGATTTGGGTAGCAAATTTGCAATGAAGGATTTGGGACTAGCACAACAGATATTGGGCATGCTGATTATGCGTGAGAGGAAAAACAAAAGGTTGTGGCTGTCATAAGAAAAATATATCAAGAAGGTACTTGACAGGTTTAATATGAAGGATGCCAAGCCAGTTGGTACACCCCTTGCAACCCACATGAAGCTGAGTATTGAATTATGTCCTAGTGATGACAAGGAGAAAGAAGAGATGAGCAAGATTCCTTATGCTTCAATAGTTGGCAGCTTAATGTATGCCATTGTATGCACACGACCAGACATTGCATATTCAGTGGGAGTAGTGAGCAGGTTGCTTACCAATCCAGACAAACAACATTGGCAAGCAGTAAAATGGATTTTAAGGTATCTCAAGGGTACTAGTCATTACTGTTTATGTTTTGGTCATGGTGAGATTGTGCTTGAAGGATTTACAGATGCGAATATGGCTGGAGATATGGATACCAGAAAGTCCACTACAGGTTATTTGTATACATTTGTAGGTGCAGCAGTATCTTGGGTGTCAAGGCTACAAAGAGTAGTAGCCCTCTCTACAACAGAAGCAGAGTACATAGCTGCAACATAAGCTTGTAAAGAGATGTTGTGGGTGTAGTGATTCCTAGGAGAGATAGGAATAAAGCAGGACAAGTATGTGTTATATTGTGATAGTCAGAGTGGCATTCACTTGTCGAAAACCCAATATTTCATTCAAAAACCAAGCACATTGACTTAAGGTACCATTGGATCCGGCGTGTGTTGGAGGAAGAAAAGTTATATTTGGAAAAGATCCATATAGATAGGAACCCTACTGATATGCTCACTAAGATTATACCACGAAATAAACATGAGTTATGTGGAGGCATGGTAGGACTCGGTGTGACTTGATCACTCTTATTTGGTTTCAAGTGGGAGAATGTTAAGTGTGAAGCCAAATTCATGCAGGATTCTAGATCTTTCTACACTGCCAGTAGTTTCTAAAATCACATGCAGGATTCTAGATCCTCCTACACCGCCAATAGTTTCTAGATCATTCCAGATCTCCATCTGAATCACACGCAGGATTCTAGATCCTTCTTCTGCCTCCATAAATTTGTAATTTCTCTGGCCAAGCAAGCAAGCCAAGGCCCTAGCCTATTATGTAGTGCAAAGTGATTTCTGTTCTCTAGTGATTGTTTTATCTATTCCGTTGTTTTTGACTAAGTAATCTTGTTGTTTCTCTATTTGTCTGTCTCTGTGAATTATTCTGCTATTGCCATCTAAGTCTCTGAGTATAAATCCGTTGTGTGTTATGTATGCTCTGATATAACAAAAAGTACATGAGCTGAGTTGTATTTTCCCACATCCATTTGCTTAGTTCGGAGGGTCAAACCTTTAAAATTCTAGTGTCCAAGTTGGTTTTTTTTTGGATGCCATTGCCATTGTTTAACAGTCATTTAATTGTTATCATAGCCAAATTAGCAGAGGTCGAGTGTGTTTGTGGAGCATTTCAATCATCTTCTCTAGCACATTCTTTCTAGATATTTTCAAATAGGAGATGGGGTTGAAATCTTGAGAAAATAATTATTATCCAATGTTGAATCATTGTTATTTTGCAGGGGTTGAATTCTATGTTTATATATTCATCTTATGCATCATGAATAAGGGTCACAAGACCACCACCAAGTAGAAGGTAGCTGAATCAGAGCCAAGACCGAGGAGTGAATGGTTATACAGTGGATTCAGCCATCGTGGCAGCACAAGAGTCAACAAACAGACAATTAAGGGTTTGAAACATCAAACCGTGAGGATCAGAGGCCATTTAGTCATCCCAATCGTTTATAGGTGGCTTCACTTGGTAGATCTACCACATCATCTAACCTAGGCCAATTTCTCGTGAGTGAACCAACGCAGAACCAAGTAAATCATTTGTCTAGCGAATCGACGTAGTAAGTAGGGTCATACCATTTCATTACAACAATAGATTTATAAGCACTCTTTAATAACAATATAGTCCAGATTATATGTTTTGCAATGCTGCCAAAGCGAAATCGCGCTGTTGTAGCCATGGTTTTGGAGTTGTAGCAACTATAGCTGTGGTTTTAGAGCTGTAGCAGTTGTAGCTGCGGTTTTCATTGACTCTTCATAAAATTTGCATGAGCCAATTAAGAGGGGATTGCAAACATGTGTCGACATACCGCAATAACCCTAATAGTGGACCGAACTCATTGATCTAAGGGCACAAGGGGGTTATTATAATTATTAATAGGCCACTCACTATTTGATCGCAAGGGTCGTAGACTAGAAGACCAACCTCAAGCCGTGAGCAAGACGATTGGACCAGCACTGATCATAAGGTCCAGAGGCCACCAGCCAGTGAGTAGTAGGTCAGACATGTTGTGGGTGCAACTGTGGACACGTTGGAAAATTAACGCTACAAAATTTATTTTATTAATGTTTGGAGTTAGGTCAAAAGGCCATAAACCCCCACTGGGAGAGGCACATGGATGATAGGACATACCAAGTTGAGTTGTGGTCAAGCTACTGTCAAGATTTGTCACGACATAGAGTGGCATTTGATAAGGAGCCATTGCTAAGAAATGAATTGACTCTATCATTGTAAGGGCCACCAACAGTGTCTACTGGTTTGGCATGCCAAGAGACCATCCTCTCTGTCAAAGATCGACCTGTTGCAACTTTGTCAGGGATCATTACTCGAGTTTGTTTCTTTCGTAGTTGAGGGTAGGGTTGAAGGAGACGTATACATGTGTGATAGATCTAAGATCCATAGGGAATATACATGTGTTTTTAAAATAGTTGTTCAAAGATCTTACACTTAAAAGGCTTTATGACCTCATCATCCCTCGTTTCTAAATTATAGTCTACCACAATATCAGTTCTAAGGTTTGTATGAATGGGTGTGGAATACAAGTCAAAAAATTTGTTCGCCACACAAATTTGGTGGAGATATAAGGATCATGGGGATATATAAGGGTTTAATGAGAAGAGTTTAACTGTACAAGATAACAATAATAATAAAAATAAAAGAGAGGCTCGATTGTGTGTATAAAATATAAAAGTGGAAAAAACATTAGCTCCAATTATTATCTTTCAAATCCATGACTATAATATCCTTGGGTTAAATTTGTTGAAGGGAAATTTTTGGGAAGTCATGATGGACAAGATGTTGATGTGATCTCCCTATGATGGATTAGTGTATTCTTTCATATGTTCATGCTTTGGTATGGGAGAAGATGGGTCATCTTGAAGAGACCTTGGAAAATACCCAGAAACTATTTGATGAACTAGTGAGAATATATGGTCCTTTATGCAACAATACCTCCTTAGACCAAATTAATGGTAAAAGAAGTAGACCATTCTAAAAAAAGATTCCATCTCATTCTGCAGCGAAAGCATCCATGGGAAGTGAAGGAAGGACAAGGAAGAGTGGCTAATCTCTTCACACTTGGATCTGAATTTCAAAAAATAAAGTCAGTCATACACCTTCATAAGTTGGAGGAATTAGATACATGTTTGTCTAGGGTGGGACAACTAGAATGGAAGAAACTCAGTTGGGCTCTCAAACCATCCTTGCTTGCATTAATACAACCAAAAATCTAAGAGAATCCTTGTTAAGAGGTCAGAATCACAGTTTCTTCTTGTCTCAATATGATCATAGCTTTAACATTGGCAGTACTACCTTACAATAATGATATCATGAGAGAGATATTGCAGTTGATAGTAGAAGTCGTTCAAGGGTTGAACAACATCATGCTTCCTACCTTTCAGAAGCAACACAAAATCTTAGAACTCATGAAAGATTTTAGATTTGGAACATTCATGTTGAATCTCGAATGTGACAACTTAATCTTTCAAGTGTTCTAGATCTTTTACACTAGAATTGCATTAGCTCATCCAAACCATGCTAAAACAAGCATGCAAAAGATTTTGTCCTTGTTCCTAGAAGGATATGTCAACATTTGTAAGATACTAAGATCCAAACTATTGACCATTTGGAGGGAGGAACTAGTTGTATCACCAACCTCCCATGAACTAGTGGAGAAGTTGGTCATGTCAAATATAAAATTTCTCAGAAGGTTGCTCACTAATAAGGAGTTGAAGAGGTTTAATGAAGGAAACAAGAACACAGATAGTAAAACCTACAACAAGAATGAACTAAGAAAGAGAGGACTATTCTTTATCTGCAAGGGACCTTGGGCACTTGATCATTCATGTCCAAGAGATAAGAAGGAGGAAAAAAGGACAAAACCAGAGGAGATTCCTTCAGATCATAGATCTATTGATTTTCAAGATGGTGAGTGGCAACATGATATTATTCAAGGAGACTTGCATGATGACAAGCATTCAAAAGTGCGTAAGGAAATTCTAACTAATGGTATTGATGAGGTAGATTCCTATACAAATAGTTCCATGAGGCTCGAGGGGGATGTCCATAAATAACATGAGAAGTCAAGTATATATAGCAGTCCACTAGTGCATCTATGTTTGATATCTGGAGAAGATGAACAACATATTGTCTTCACAGATGGAGGATTCTAGGTGATCCATGTGGATATTGGTGGCCACCCTCCTATTCCACTTGGATCCCCACCATTGTTTCTTTCATTTTTTAGTTTCCTTAATTATAATTTAGTTTACTATTTTTGGCAATTTTTCGGGTCCTAAACTTCCAGAGCCATTTTGAGGCCCTAAACAATGTTTTTTTGGAAAATGGGTAAATGTGATATTTAAATTGACATTTTTAGTTGAAATTTGTAGTCCTCGGATAGATATTTCTAATGAGGTATCGTACATGTCAAACAGAGATCGTATGCCAAAGTTATGACCCCGTGAAGTTGATGTACCAATTTACCCCAATGGAGCCCACAATTTTGGTGCTTCATCTCCTAGGGTTAGGTTTTTGGATGTTTAGGGTTTTCCAGTGTTTCTCAATAATAAATAGTCCTTCGGGCCTCATTGTAACACATTTCATAAGAATGTAGCAGCCACATCTCTCCTCAGAGATAAGCTACCATTACCCAAGCTATTTTATTTCCATTATGTATGTAAGCATATTTCAGTTCTTTGATATTAATGAAATGAAGTTTTATTTTTTGTGCATCTTTGTGCTTATGTTTATATCTATAATTTGTTGTGTTCGTACATAAGTTTGGATCAGTGGTATCGATGCAGTCTTATCTTTCTTTGTTTTTTATTTGCATGTGCCCAACAAAGTCAAGGTATAAGGAGTTAGGACTCGAACTAGTTGAACCTTTGCAAGACCAGCCCTGCAAACCCCGATGACCTCCCATGGTGGAAGAAAAGAAAGAATAAGGAGCAGGAGATCCTTTCAAAATATTGCTCTAAGAAACCCTCGAGCGATAGAGGAAAGTGATGATGGATAAATTTGTCCCGATCCTTCGGCGACTACCCACAGATGATGCATTTTCGTTTAGCAGCCACTCTGGAGGTGCCACTCCTTTTAAGATACACGTTAACTTTGACATTCCCATATTTGAAGCTCAAATAAATGCAGACGTCATAGATAGATGGTAAAATTTGTCGGAAGGATATTTTTCAGCTCATAACTTTTCTAATCGAGAAAATGTTACTTTTGCACTCCTCAAAGTCGTCCCCCGTGTCAAGGACTTGTGGGAAACTTACTATGAACAAAAGGACGAGGGGGAATCCTCGCCGTTTTCAGCCACACCCACCTAGAATTATTTCGGAGATGTCAACAAGGAACAATATTACCCGATTGGTAGCTATGAAGATAAATACATAATGTGGACCACGCTACGACAGGGAAGGGACCAAGATGTGTTGGAGTTCACAAATAATTTCCACACCCTTCGCATGAAGTTGGGTATCAAGGATTATGAGTGGCATTTGGTACTTAAGTACCATAGTTTTCTACAAAAGTACATCCAAGAGGAGATGGAGTTCGTAGACATCTCCTCGCTTTCCACCGCCTATCGATACACTGTCAAGCTTGAGCGGAAATTTAAACATAAGAAATGACACTTTGGGCCTTCGAATCCAAAAAAAGGGAAGGTCGTCCCCAAACCACAAAACAAAGGAAAAAGCCAAGGAGGGGTAACTGAGGATAAGCTTTCGAAACCACAAGAAAATAACAACACCACGACAAAGAAGGACACTAGGAAAATAGAACACAAAAATATCTATTCTAAACTAATTTGAACAATCAACACACAATTCAAGGCTATTATTTTATAAATGTTGCTCGAAATTAAATTTTCTATTTTCTGCTCCTCCTTTCTTGCTTTCTACCCCTTCTTTCTTTGCAACTGGATATCTGAATCTATGCATTCTATTTTACTCAATGATTCAAGTAATTTGTCTCATCTTTTATCATCTGGGCTAGAAAATTTTGTAAATTTCCTGTATGTCTCATCGGCTTCTGTGTTTTCTCAAAATTTGTCTTAATAATAAATAAATGTTGGATTTCATGTTCAATAAAAAGTTCAAATTCAAGGCCTTAAAGGAATTCTTTACCACTGATCATCCCTTTAAATTTTACAAACTAGGTTCTATCTACTGCTATCCCATGCAATATGTGCTGGTAATATTCTAGTTGAATCAATTGGCCACTAGAATCTCGTAGATCTAGAAGTCCTTTCTGGCACAAAACATAGAACTTATAATGAATATTTTTAACCCGCTGATCCAAAATGGATTCAATTTTGCCTCCAAAGCAAAGTCTTCAAATGCAGATGAAAATGGTATCAGAGCAGCGAAGCACAGTCGTTGGATCAACAGATCAACGAACGAGAGTGAGGGAGATAGATGACTAGGATTAAATCGCACAAAATAAAGTTAAGAAATGAAGAGATTAGATTAAGCTACGTGTTAGCAGAACAAAGGAGTAGTATTCGTAAGTAGTAAGTAGTATCTCACACACTTATAAAATGGTAAATGATATTCCTCAATTTCATGCGATTAACCTTAGCGGGGAACACGTAGCATGAGAAAACCACTTTTCTCATGCACTTTCGAGTTGATATCGATCATGTAAGAATTCACGCGAGATTGCGCAATAGCTGTTGGATCACACGGGATTGATTGACGGTGGAGATCAGCCAAGATAGTTGGCGAACAGGTGACGTGATAGTCGTTGGATTGGATGGGACTTGGTAATGGATATGATAAACTTGTGTTTATTTTGGTGTCGGGATCTCTGCCGGAAAAAGGCCGGATGGTCGGTGTTAACCCCATGGCCATCGGTCCTTTGATTTTATGTTATCACATTATCCCACATTCATCGCAGATTGCAACTACATATGGTATATCAATACCATATCACCAAAATAAAACCAACATGCGGAAGGGTGGGACTTAGTTAACCAAGCCACCAATTTTTTAATAAACCATTGCAGGTGTCTAACCCGCCCTACCACCAATGCATAGTCCAAGGTGGTTTTATACAGGCCGAGGTGGTTTTTTCCAAACACAGGGTGGTTTTGCAGGGACAAAGCTGGTTTTGGACCATTCTAGGGGGTTTGGAGGTCACAGTGGCCAAATATGGTCGAGTTTATACCCGTTTGACTCAAAATTTTGATCTGAACGTAGTGGAAATGTTCATTTTCTTATTTGAGACTCTGTTTTTGAGCTCATACCTATAACAACAATTTGAAGACAAGATAAAGAGGTCAACACTGGAAGCGGCAAGACCAGGAGATGTAGCCAAAAAGTCTAGTGAACTCCTTTATTAAATTTGGTTGTGTTGATGTGTTTGAATGTGTTTTCAAGTTGTATATGTGTTTATGTTATTAGCAATCTTTTTGATCTGTTGCACTAAGTAACATAAGCAAATTCACACATAGTCTATAATACCTTTTTCATTAACAGAGCAAGTGGTATCAAAGCAGCAAGGTTTTTAAGGTTTGACAAGTTTGTGTGAAGATTTGGATGCTTACTTGGTTGAGGCTCGGATGAGGTGAAGGTGAACATGTTGAGGTGAATCCAAAGATTGGAAGGGCCTTTTCACAAAGAAGGATGGCAGATGAAACTCCACATGAGTGAGAATCTCAATTTCTAGATACTTTCATGACAATACGTGCAACGGTGGAAGAGATTTATCTTGAGTTTAAGAAAGAAGATGAAGCAAATTCATCACCTAAAGATCAAGAAGATAAGGGAAAGGGAGGAATGTTTCCTTCACCATCTTCTCCATCATCATCATCATCATCATCATCATCATCCTCTTCTTCTCATAAATCTAGTCCTTTTAAGAAGAAGGAGAAGAAATCCTCTTTGATCAAATTAGATGTAAAATTTGATTTTCCAATTTATGATGGAGAACTTAACTCTAAAAAGCTTGATAATTGGATAAGACAAATTGAAGTATATTGCAAGGTGCAGAAAGTTGTTTCAGAAAGAAAGAAGATCTAGCTTGCTAGCCTTCGACTTGGAGGAACCAAAATTATATGGTGGGAAGGCAAGACACAAGCAAATCTCCAAAAGCATGGTAAAATCATTTCAAATTGGAATGAATTTGTTTCTGCTATTAAAAAACAATTTTATTCTTTGGATTATATGCAACAAACAATGATGAATTGGCAAACACTACGTCAATTAAAAGGTTAAAGTGTTCAAAATTATACTCAGGAATTCTGTAAGAGAGGTTTAACATTAGGCATATCATTGGATTCACCAGAGACATTGTTGAAATACATAGTTGGCCTTCATATTTATTTGAGGTATACCATACTTATGTTTAATCCAACTAGCTTAGATGATGTATCGGTTCAAGAAACTCATCTAGAAGCTAGAGGCAAAAATGTAACCCAAGATGTTGGGAAATCATCCAAACTTATTGAAAACAAGAATAAAGGAAAAAAGAAACTTAAATGGAAGGAGAAGAAAACAAAAAATCGTGAAGGATAGACCTTCATGCACCCATTGCAAGAAGGAAGGACACGATGAGGCACACTGTTGGTCATTACATCCAGAATTGAAGCCTAAGAAGTTTGGGAGTAAAGAGCGAAAGAATGTTGCTACTATTCAAAAGGACTTGGGATCAGATTCAGGTGACAAGACAATGGTTACAGATACAGGTATAAAAGGTAAATATTCTAAAGAATCTACAAGTACTTCTTCGAATTATGTTGATAATGATAATGATGAGAGGAAAAGAAATGAGCTATTTCACATTAGAGTCATTTGCAAGCTTACTAAAATTGATACTTTATTTGATAGTGGGTCACAAGTTAATTTGATTTCTGAAGCAATTGTAAAGAAGTCTAGAAACAAAATCTCATAAAAAACCATATCCATTAGGTTGGGTGTGTGATAAAACTAAGTTACAAGCTACGAAACAATGTAAACCTCATTTTGCTATTGGGTCAAAGTTTGTAGATGAGGTTGAGTTAGACATAGTCCCATTGGACATATGTGGAATTATATTAGGAAGTCCATAATTGTATGATATAAATGTTATCTTATATCAAACTGAAAATAAGTATCAACTCACTAAGGATGGAACTGAATATATTGTAAGGGCTCATAAACTCAAAGATAATTTCTCTCTCATAAATTTAGAACATATGAAAAGAATTGTAAATGCAAGTAAACAATTTTTACTTATGATTGTAAAAGCAAAGGATATTGATAAATTCGATGCATTCCAAGGCTATAATCCTAAACAGAAAATAGATATAGTTAAAGTCATTTCCAATTATGATATTCTGTTTCAAGAGCCTAAAGGGATTCCACCCAAGCAAGAGATAGAACATGAGATTTATTTGCAGCAAGATGCTTCACTACTTAACATTGGAATGTACAGGTTATCATCTCTAGACAATTCAGAGATAAAGAAGGAGGTACAAGAGTTTCTTGATCAAGGGTTTATTTGACCAAGCACATCACCGTGCGGATCACCTATTGTGGTAGTGCGAAAGAAAGACGGTTCGTGGAGAATGCGCATTGATTTTAGAGCATTAAATAAAATCACAATAAAGAATCATTATCTTCTTCCTCGTATTGATGATTTGTTAGATCAGTTAAAAGACGTAGTTTACTTCTCTAAATTGGACTTGTGAAGCGGCTACCATTAGATCAGAGTTGCAGAACAAGATGTATGGAAGACAGCTTTCGAAACGAATCAAGGACTCTATGAATGGATGGTTATGCCTTTTGGCTTAACTAATGCTTAAGCTACACTCATGTGAGTCATGAATGATGTATTTATACCATTCATTGATGGTTTTGTAATAGTCTATTTAGATGATATTCTTGTTTTCAGTAGAACATGGGATGAACATGTAAGGCATGTAAAGCAGATTTTAGATGTTTTGAAAAGAGAAAATATCTATGTAAAACTGTCAAAATGTGAATTTGGTAGAACATCTTTGAATTATTTGGGTTATATTGTAGGGGGTGGTGAATTGAAGATAGATCCCTCTAAAGTTGAAGTCACTGTAAATTGGCCTAAGCCCAATATTGCTACATAAGTTAGAATTTTTTTAGGAGCAGTGCAATATTGGAGAAAGTTTATTGCTAACTTTTCTTTGATTGCAGCTCCTTTACATGTTTTGACAAGTGTGAAACAGGTGTTTCAGTGGGGAGGAAAACAATAGAAAGCCTTTGACACATTGAAAGAAAGGATCAATACAGTGCTAGTACTAGCAGTACCATATCTTCAACATCCATTTGAGGTCGAGATAGATGCAGGTGAATATGCCATGGGGGTAGTGTTGATGCAGCACAGAAAGCCTATATGCTTTCATTCTGGGACATTCACATCAGCAATAGTTAACTATCCTACATATGATAAATAATTGTATGAATTAGTTCAGAGTCTTAAAAGTGGAAACTTTACATAATGGGTAAAGAAATAATCATACATACAGATCATCAACCACTACAATTCTTACACTCACAAACTAAATTGCAACAATCACGATATTACAAGTGGATTGGTTTTCTGCAACAATTTCATCTTGTTATCAGATATAAGAAGGGTGTACATAATAAGGTTGCAAACATGTTATTAAGACCAATTATAAATGCATCCACAATACTTTAAGCATAATTTAGTAATTCATGAAAGTTACATTGAACAATATGCTCAAGACACATATTTTAAGGATGTATATGAAACTTTAAGTCATGGAAAGCAGGTAGAAGAATTGAATTATTTCATAAAGGACAAACTCTTATATCATTTGGGAAAGTTATGCATTCCACAAGCTGAAAGAGTTAATATAATTCGAGAAGCACATACTTCTATCATGTCAGGTCATTTTGGTGTAAGTAAAACAGTTGCACAATTACAAAGATTCTGTTATTAGCCATGAATGAATGAGACAATTTCTAGATATATTAAAGGATGTACTATGTGTGCTACAAGCAAGCCAAGTAATAGAAAATTAGGCTTGTATACTCCACTTCCAATTCCTTCTCATCACTGGGAAAGTGTTTCCATGGATTTTGTTGGGGGATTGCCAAAGTCTAGAAAGAGTCATGATTATTTGTATGTAGTTGTGGATAGGTTCAATAAGATGTGTATTTTGACATGATGTACTAATAAACAGGTCACAGTTGAATAAACTGCAAAGTTGTTCTTTCAAAATGTATGGGTTCATTTTGGGTTACCCACTTCTATTATATCCAATCGAGATTCTCGATTTGGAAGGAAATTTTGGTCAAGTCTATGGGAGTTAATGGACACAAAGTTAAAGAAGAGCACGACATTTCATCCGAAAACAAATGGTCAGATAGAAGTGGTCAACAAGACAGTGATACAATTGCTTCGAGGATATTGTAGCAAGCATCCCAAACTTTGGGATGAGCATTTGTGTTATGTGCAACATGCTTACAACCATGCAAAACATTCTTCTACTCAGAGATCTCCTTTTGAGTCTTGTTTTGTTTCTATACCAAAGTCTCCCTTGGATTTTGTCTTTGGTAAAGACATAACAGTTAATGGACACAGTGATGTGGATAAAGCAACCAAGTTCATTGAATAAATCCAAGAAATTCATCAGGCAGTACAAGAACAACTAGAAAGAAGCCAAGAAAAGTATAAGGTGTGACATGACAAGCATTGAGTTGAGCATAGTTTTCAAGTTGGTGATCAAGTTTGGTTGTACATCAGCAAAGAAATACTGCAAGGGGAAGGTAAAATGTTGAAACCAATTAGATATTGTCCTTTCAAAATACTTGACAAAATTGGTGAAAATTCTTTCTGCCTAGATCTACCAGCTTATATGCAAATCTATTCCATCGTAAATGTTGAAAAATTGCGATTGTATGAGCCTTCATTGATTGAAGATCCTGAAGAGCAAGGTTAGCTACCTTCCATTAAAGATATTTTTCCCGAGTATCTTGATGAGCTATAGGAAGAAACAGTTCTTGATAGGAGGATAAGGACTTCGTGATGGGGAAATGTTGAGTGCTTCGAGCTGGACTCAAAGGTACAAATATGAGTAAAGCATGATGGGTAGAGATTGGAAAAGTGAAGGAACTTTATCCTCACTTAATCGACAACTAAAACCAACTTTTGGTGGACCAAAAGCTTCCAGTGGGGAGGAGTGATCCAAAATGGATTCTGTTTTGCCTCCGGATCAAAGTCTTCAAATGCAAATGAAAGTGGTATCAGAGTAGCGAAGCATAGTCATTGGATCAGTCAGGTCAACGAATGAGAGTGATGGAGATAGATGGCTAGGATTAAGTCACACAAAATAAAGTTAAGAAATGAAGAGATCAGATTAAGCCACATGTTAGCATAACAGAGGAGTAGTATTCGTAAGCAACAAGAAGTTTCTCACGTGATTATAAAATGGTAAACGATATTCCTCAATTTCACGTGATTAACCTTAGCAGGCGACACGTAACACAAGAAAACCACTTTTCTCGCGGACTCTCGATCTAATATCAATAATGCAAGAATTCACTCGAGATTTTGCGATAGCCATTTGATCACGCGGGATTGATCAATGGTGGAGATCGGCCAAGATAGTTGGCGAACGGGTGATAGGATAGCCGTTGGATTGGACGGGACTTGGTAATGGATATGATAAACTTATATTTATTTTGGTGTCGGGATCTCCACCAGAAAAATTCTGGACGACCGAGGTCAACCCCACAACCACTAGTCCTTTGATTTTATGTTATTGCATTATCCCACATTCACTGCAGATTGCAACTACATATGGTATATCAATACCACATCACCGAAACAGAACCAACATGCCGAAGGGTGGGACTTGGTTAACCAAGCCACCAATTTTTTAATAAACCATTGCATGTGTTGAACCTGCCCTACCACCAATGCGCAGTCCGAGGTGGTTTTATGTAGGCCGAGGTGGTTTTTTCCAAATAGAGGGTGGTTTTGCAGGGACAGGTGGTTTTGGACCATTCCACGAGGTCTGAAGGTCACAGTGGCCAAATATCGTCGAGTTTATACTCATTTGACTCGAAATTTCGAGCTGAACATACTGGAAATGTCCATTTTCTTATTTGAGACTCTGTTTTCGAGCTCATACCTGTAACATCAATTTGAAGACAAAATAAAGAGGTTGGCACTAGAAGTGGAAGGACCAAGAGACGTAGCTAGAAAGTCTGGTGAACTCCTTTATTAAATTTGGTTGTGTTGATGTGTTTGAATGTGTTTTCAAGTTGTATATGTGTTTATGTTATTCACAATCTTTTCGATCTGTTGCACTAAGTAACATAAGCAAATTCACACATAGTCTATAATACCTTTTTATCAACGGATCACCTGCGCTTCCAAGTTTTGACATTTTTTTTTTCTAATTGTAACATTAAGTTTATTTTTTTCAAAATTATTTTTACTTATAGGACTGTATCAATCCTATATTTAATTCCAAATTCCTCCAGTTCTTCATTTGTTTTAGAATTTAGCACTTTGACTATTCTAGTAGCTTCCCTTGGTTTGTGATATAAATCTTCTATAATCTTTGTAATGATTGCCTTTGACTTTTTAACTAAACCCTCCTGTTCAAAAATGATTTCAATGCATGTACAAATTTCAGTTATGGTTGAATTTATATCAATCCATATATTTTCTTTGGCTTAAGATAATGTTTGTGCAATCACTGGTTCATTTTCATATTTCTCGAGTTGCTTGATTAACCTAAATTTTTTTTGTACTTTGGCCATATATGCATTATCATCTTTTATCTTATTGTCTTGAGACTTCAACTGAACTCTAAGTTTTTCAATCTCCATATCCTTTAATGATAAGACTCCCATAGCTTTGGATACTTGTTTTGATGAATTTTGACTATTAGATTATGTTTATGTTGTGGACATTGTTGTTGTAGATGTTCCTACTCCAGTGCTAATTTGGACCTCTCTTCCCTTATTCATTTTTTTCACCTCTACCTCCATTTTCTGAATTTGTATATTTTTCTCTACAATTATTCAGAGCATTTTTCTTTTTCCTTCTCCAATTGACTTACTTCTTTTTCTTGAGGATTTTCAATAGTGTTCGGATTCATTTCTTTCTCGATATGATCTTTCACTTCTTGAACCTTTTTCTTCTTGATATGTCCTTCTATCTTGAGAGTTTGAGGAGTGGTAATTCTTGAGAGTTTGATAAAAACTAGATAAATTTTGATATATGTAAAATTTGATAGGGTTGAGATAGTATAAGTGTAAAGTGCATTTTTAGTGGGTCTTTCATCTACAAAGATATCGAGGTCGAACCCCTTCCCCAACCAAACAAAATGGACAAGGGTTTTCATAAGTCCTTCAGTTGCACTTACATTCCTGTTTCGGGTGAACATGCAGGAGGCGCCAAAGAGTAGATTAGTATGTATCTGTATGTATGGCTGAAGCAACAACGATGTTGTGAAGGAATGAATTGGAAACCATTTTGGCTTTTGGGGACCACTACTACTGAGGCTTAGATATGGATATTTCAGATTGGCTCCTCAAGCCTTGCTAGGCATGTATGACATTATTTATGTCTGTCCAGAGAAACTTCTACGTGTAATTGGGTCATTACAGAAGCTTGCAGAAATTCGTGGTATTACTCTTTCTGCTACTGACGAAGTTCCCGAAAAATGAAAACGGTGGGTGTGAAGCCCAACTTGAAAACCTTTGCTAGTATTTTGCCATATGCACCAACTTGGTAGCTCTAGAATAGGGTGTGGATATCCATATCCATGAAGAGATAATTAAAAGTGGACTTCAATGTGATGTGTTTGTGGAGAGTTCCCTTGTGGACATGTATGAAAAATGTGGGAACATAGAGAAGACACTCAATCTATTTGGCAAAATGCAGAAACGAGATACCGTGTCATGGACAGTGATAATTGGAGGGTGTGCACAGAATGGAATGGAAGAGGAGTCTCTGAGGCTTTTCTTGCAAATGAAACTTGCACATATAAAACCTATCGCAAATACCTTTACTAATGTTCTCCTAGCATGTGCCAATTTGGCATCTCTGGACTAGAGCATTTTTATGAATTAGAGGGTGTTGAGTGTTTAGGTTCACATTTTCGAATAATCTCTTGTTCTGACACTGCTCCTGACATTTCCAAGTGTAGCATTCAATGGTATCGTATATCTTCAGAAGGAAGCAAGAAGGAACTTATTTCAGGTGTCACAAAAGCAGATTATTCTCTCAAGCCTTTTGATGTTTGAAGGTTTGTACAAGCTAAGATCCATCTTTCAAATGGATGAAAGGCAATTACCTCAACAACTGCACCTATAGATCCAACTCTAGTTTTAGGAAATTATCTGGGGGCTCTTGTTAGAAAAGCGGGTGCTGAATTCAATGTTATTATAATCCATATAAATGGAGATGATGTTTCAACACATCCATTCCACAATTTTCATGTGGGAAAAATGAGGATTAAACTCCGCAAAGGAAGAAGCATAAAGGCTAAGGAGCCCTACTCGGCATTAATGCAGCTTTGTGGTAAATGCTCTTATACTTTTTCGACCTAGTTGACGACTTGGTGATTGTTAGCAAATGTGACAACGGCTAGAAAAGGAGCTTAAAGAAGTAAAAGAGCAAGAACAATAGCAATAATAAAAGAGAATGAAGGTCTTGTCAGATCTGTGGATATCTGTTGCTAAGCTGAACAGTAGGATGCAAGGACAAAGGTTTGCCAGGATTTTGTGAGGCTTGTTAATGTTGAAGTGATTAGGGTTGGAACAGTGATATCTGAGACTTGGGAGGATGGTCAAGTACTCAAAGACATTCAAGTTCACTTGAGATTTATAAACTCTTTTAGCAGATATTTTTGTCTAGTGGGTCTTGGGTCCAGATTTTGAATCTAGGTTCTGATACCACGTGTGAGGCTCCATCTTAGGGTCCTCTAAATAAAACTAAATTTCTCTAATTTAAAATACAATAAAATGGGAAATAACTTATTTCTATCTAAACATTTAATTAACGATAATTTACTATTAAAATTTATTTCCCATAAATTAAATAAGTAAGAATTTCATTTCAACCATTTACAGAAGTAATCAATAAACAAAGGAATACCTATTCTAATAGCTTAGTTGAGATGCTCCTGAGCTCTTGACTCTGTTGGAATGCTCCTCTTGACTACCTGACTAGATTTGCCTACCATCCAACTAAGAAGTATTTCCTAGCTTAGAAAACCTCCACAGGTTCCTTAGTCCTCCGAGCCCAAGTCCAACCAGATGTAGTGTGTCAAAGTTAAACAAATATTCTCTTTTTTTCCTTTCTTTTTTCTCCACCTCATCCCAAAAAAAATCGTCAAAAAAACCACAACCAAAACCCAATCCAAAACCAAGACTAAGGATCCCCCTCTCCTCTCATCATCCTTCCCTTTTTGTGCCTCTTTCTCCCATCCACCTCAACCACCTATCATTAATGTTGTAACTACCCCCTCATCCTTTCATTTGATTTTTCTTATCATATGTTCTCCCAAGTAAATTTGAAAGGACATTTTGGTAATATGGATATTTAAATTGAAATAAATGGAAAGAGACCATATCCTATCAAAATTTAAATTTGAGAAAACAAGTTAAGAAATGAATAATATCAATAATAAAATTTATAGTAGTAATAAATTCACAGTTTCACCAATGTAGGTATGTACCAATATTTCTTAATAATTAAATCAATATTTTTGTTAATTTTACACTAAATAATTTCATGATAAATTAACTAGGCATTACATTTTAGAAATTCAATATACATTTAAAATGGATAATAATATAATATATATATATATATATATATAATATCTCTAATTACACATCTCCACAGCTTCTAGATGGATCGAATGTGTTTTGTGCAAACTTTTTATTCAATTTTTCCACTCTAAAAAGGCTTGCACCTTTAAGGATTTCAGATTTGTTATTAAGGTTGATCTATAATGCTATATTATATATGATTAAAATGAAACTATATATACATTATATAAAGTAATTGAGAAACAAATTATCATCTTCTAGATGGATCGAATGTGTTCTGTGCAAACTTTTTATTCAATTTTTCCACTCTAAAAGAGGCTTGCACCTCTAAGGATTTCAGATTCGTTATTAAGATTGATATATAATGCTATATTATATATGATTAAAATGAAACTATATATACATTATATAAAGCAATTGAGAAACAAATTATCATTAAAACATTTTAAGTAATCTCGCTGTTTTACATCATGACTTTCCTTTTGGATAGTTATTCTGGTGAATTTTGTTTGAAATAGAGAAAATATGTGTCAAAACTTGTGTAGTTTACCTAATCCAAATTTCTAAATAAATTTTGAAGAAATCGAATCCATTTTATATATTTTAAAATACAATTTAAACAATGAGGATAGTCAATTTCTAGATGAATCAAATGAATTCTATGCAAACTTTTTATTCAATTTTTCCAATGACTTGTACGTCAAGAAATTTAATCCTCTCACCATGTCAATGACTAACTACACATAACTTTTGTTGTTAAAATGCGTTACACGTGATATCCGGCCCGTCTACGACTCTCCACGCATTTCAGTGTTTGAAAATGGTTCCATTCAATTTTCTAGCAGTCCACGACTCTCCGCCCCCACCAATAACAGTGTGGAATATGGTATGAAATCTGAATAAAAACAGAGAGTTCCGCTTGTTTGCATACGCAAAAACTTGTGCATTAAACGCAAAATCTATATTGACTTTCGACACTTGAGTGTTCATAGTCAAATCGGAATTTGCGTGTTCGTAGTCAATTCAGAATTTGATGGTGAAACGCTGGTAGGCCGTAAGAAATTCATCTGAGCTGTGCCATCCGTTGAGTTGTTGGAAGAATGTTGCGGGCCATGGCCACTAAGTTTAATGTTGACGAACGACAACTAAAGGTGATGGTGAAACGCTGGGAGCCGTAACCGCTTTGCAAACGTTAATCTGAAGGAAGTGATGTGGTTAGTTGCTTCAAGTATCAGAGTCGCAAGTTGTCTGCAAATATAAATACTCTCACTGTCTGTCACAACGGTTCCAACGTAGACAACCATGACAGTGATAAGCTTTACCCATTTGCAGTGGCTCGGAAGATAGAGCTCAGTTTTGTCAACTTGTTTTCCACGTGTATATATAATATATATATATATATTTTGGTAATCCTAATATATTATTATCATAAATTTTCTAAATAAATTTGTGAAAGAGGAGAAAAATGCCCGGAAAAAAAAACAAAACAATGATCTATTTCGTGAAGTTTCTTCTAGAATCTTGCACCTGGAACACGTTGCTCTGTACCCCATTTTTTTTCGATAGAATGAAAGAGCTTTATATATAATTTCAAAAAACCGGAGATACCAGCAAACTTAAATTATTATTTATTTTATTTTATACATATGCATTGCATAAACATATCATTTATATATATAACATTTTTATATAACATATGCATTTTATATATTTTTATTCTATTTTTATATAAACATATGCATTGCAAATTTTCTCTCATGTTCTTTGGGAAGAAATCCTCATCTCTTTAATTTTAAAAAAATATAACATTATTAATTTTTTTAATTCTAAAAAGAAATCTTATAAAATTATAAATTCTTATTAAAAAAGGTTAATTTTCATGGTTTAAAAGTTAAATGGTTTTCTCGTTAGTTTCAGAATTTCCAATCTTATTGTTTTTTTAAATGAAATTTAATTAATAATAGTCTTCATTAAACCTCTATAAATGTTTTTTTTTTTAATATACAAATATTACAATCAACTATTATTTAAATTTACTTATTTTAATTAATAAAAATAAATTTTTAAAATCTAAATTATAAACTAACATAATAATACAATCACTATATCAAATGCATTTTAATCTAATAAATTATTTATACATCATACTAACTATTTCATATTTTTATATATCATAAATTTTAAAAAACAAACGAAACACTACATACTACCATATCAGATACATTAGTGCGGAGCTCCTCTTTTTTTCTTTTTCCTTTTTGTTTTTTTGTTTCCAGAGAAAAATGATATTTTTTCCTATCCATTTGAATTAAAAAAAATACATGAGAAAGCTTATAAAAGTAGGTTTTCAATTTTTACGAAGTGGTTGTTAGAGAAGCAGCAATGATCTATATATATTAAATTAAAATAAATCAAACCATTTAAAGTTAAAAGAATATTCTTTATTTTTGAAATTAGGTAAAAAACTTTTAATTTTTTTTTTTAAAACAAAATATAATATGATTAAACTATTACAAAAATAAATTATTTATATATATTATATATATATATATATATATATATATATATAAATAGAATTAAATTATAAAAAATGGGTAAAATTACAATGTGAGTGAAGTCAAAAACTCTGCTATGAAGAGAGGCAGAGGAGACTGCCCAATGACAAGGAGTTCAGTTTTGAACCAGTTATCAGAACCCACGCAGGGGAACAAGTCATGATCTTCTTGATATTGCAGAGTTTACAAAAATTCACAAAAACTTGCACTTTGAACAAAAACTTGCCCAATAGTATGGGCGGTAGGGCATGATAACAAGGCAACAGTGAGCAAACTAATCATCTGGAGGCTCTTCCACTATTTTGCACCAACCGGTATTAGGCAGATCCCTTGCAAGAGCAGCTTAAAATTCAGAAGGACCAGGATCAATCGACGCCGCCACAACGTCAAGAGCACTGCAAGCTTGAGCATCCGGAGCTTGTAAAGACGCACTGCCAATCCCCATATGGAGAAACAGATTTGAAGCAGAGACAGAGCCAAGGTCCTCTGGATGAGAGATAGACTCCCCCACCTAGGTTTCCTGATGGAAGACCACTGAAATGTGAGCTGTAGTCCTTGGGCGATTCAGAGAGCAGTTGAAAGTGAAAATCGCGGAGCTAAACGAGGGAGAAGACATGTTGTCTGGAGGACGGGGCCCAAAGTAGTGGCTAGGCGAATGAAGACGCCCTCTCCCACTGCGAGTGCGAGGGTAATGGCCGGCAAGGAAATCACTAGAGAGGGAGGGAGAATTGGAGGACAGGCTGGAAGGCGCACGCCGAGGAAGGCCCCTGCGGCACCACATTCTATGGCGCAAACGAGACATAGGGGATACAACATCAGTGGGAGAAAAACAAGGCTGAGTAGCAGCAATGGCAGGGCCAGACAAAATCAGATAATCATCAAAATGAAGGCCAGAGGCCCAAGAGAGAAACCAGAGGATTAACGTAGGCGGCTCCTCAGAAAGACTAGAGCATAGCTCCAGATTAATCTCCCCTTTCAAGCCTCGAGAGGCAACAGGGAAGACAGAGCCAACACCATATAGACCAAAACCAGAGCAGAGACCAGAGGCTAGATAGTAATGCGAGTGAATCAACAAAAGTGGCTCCACAACAATCCCATGGCTGAGCCTTAATTTATTGTCCTCTGTCATGCATCAAGAAGCACCCGCCATTACTATGGCATTGAAGAGAGCCGAGGTCTGGGGCAAGCCGAAGCATGTGGAGGCATTAAATAGATCGGAAAACAGGATGGGAGAATCAGAGCTGCTTGAAATGAAGCAAATGAACCCTGCGCTTCTCAAATGCCGAGGTCCTTCATTCACAAGGCGTTTATCTGTTCTGTACTGGGTAGGCAGATGTCGTCCCACCTCGCCCCACCCCTGTCCCATCGCATTTACACTCTGTCTATACACCCGCATCTAGGAAATTTAAATTAAAAAAAACATAATA
>APFE031386628.1:41444-56769 GCA_000404065.3 Pinus taeda
TTTTTATTATTCTTTTGAAATTTTAATGTTTTTCGGAGTCATGATAAAATCTTTTACGCCATTATTTCAAAAAGTTGAAAATTTTCCTTCGAAAAAAGTGTTATTCCAGCGTCAATACTTTTCATTTTGAGGGTGTTTTTTACACAAAATTTACCATTGAAAAAAAAGTGTTATTCGAACATCAACACTTTTTGTTTTTAAGGCTTTTTGCAAATTGTTATTCGAATATCAACACTTTTTGTTTTGAGGGTGTTTTTTGGACAATTTTTGCACAAAAAATTGGTTTTCACCGCTATTTTTAAAACATGTTGAAAATTTACCCTTAAAAAAGGGTGTTATTCTGGCATCAATACTTTTTGTTTTTAGCACTATTTTTGATGTTTTCACGGGGTTTTTAGCTAGAGTTCCCATTTCAAAGTTTACATTATTTAAGCCCAATAGTGTCAATATTTGCCCATTAAGAGCCATTGATTTTAGGTATATCTTTTTTTTGCCTCTTGAGTGTCGGAAGTACAGAACCTACCCATCCAAGTCTTCAAGCAATTTTGAATTAGGCATAACATAAGGGATCAGGATATATATCAGAAGAAGATGAGGTGAACTTTGTAAAGAAACTTCAACTGGGCACCGGAAGGTTCAAGGGTAAGCTTCCCTTCAAATGTTTTTCTAGTGGTAGAGTTGGCCATTATGCTGCTAAATGTCCTCATAAATACAACAATGACAAAGGGAAGGATATTGAAAAAGGTAATAGGAGACAATTTGACAGTAGAAGAAGTTATTATAATCATGAAGATAGTGATGACATGTCAAAAAGTGAAGAAGGAAAATCTTATCAAGATCTTCAATTGCTCATGGATTTTGAGAAAAATACTAATGAGTCTAATGATAAATTTATGGATGCTTTAGAGGAAAAAGATTTCTTTGAAGAAATCACTCAAGTAAAAATTTTCTTGGTAGAAAAGAAAGTAGCCATAGATACATTGAAGCATCAACTCATAGAAAAGGAAAAGCATAATGAAGAGTTAGAATGTGAAGTAGTAAGTCTAAGAAAGGAACTTGAGAAAATAAAAATCTAAATCTTAGATTTGCTAAAGGATCTAAAACCTTAGTTGAAATTATCAAGGTACAATGCTCTCCTCTTATGAAGAAAAGTCTTGGATACACTTGAGAAACATCTTAATCAAAAAATTCTTCAACCACCACCAGAAGCTATCTAAATGCAGCAAAAACTAGTCAGCAAAGCTTCAGTCCTCAACAAAAGAATAAAGGAATTCCACAAGTAAATCATGTTCACTCTAATCCAAGTATGAACAATAACAGAAGCACCAGTCAAAAGGTAAACAACATGAGAAGATTCTATGATCACATAAATTTCTTCTTTAATGGGCAATGTTTCTCATGTCATAATTTTGGTCATAAGGTTGTTCAATGTGTTGAATACAAAACCATCATGACTAGAGAAGTAAGAAAATAAAGGAATGAGACAAGAGTCAAGAAGAACACTTATAATAAATTCTCTCTTCTTAAAGATGAAATGGAATTCTCCTTTTGAAATAATTTTAGACATGAAGAATCTGAATGCAAGAGAAAATTACAACCAACATCTCAAAAGGAGAAAGTATCAACAAATTCTAAGGTATGGAAAATGAAGGAGTTATAGTTTGAAAGTTGTGGCATAGCATTGTTTTCAGAAGGACAAGAAAATAAATGATACATTGATAGCAGATACTCAAAACACATGTCAAGTGATAAAGATAAACTTATTTCATACAATGCTTTAGAGAAAGAAAAGAATGTCACTTTTGGAAATGATTCACCTGTTCTCATTAAGGGTAAAGGATCTGTTTTTCTAAAAGAAAAGGTTAAAGTTGGTAATGTTATGTATATTGATGAATTAAAACATAAATTTTTGAGTGTTATCCAAACGCATGACCGCCAAGGAAATGAGGTGGTATTCCGATCAAAAGAATGTATGGTTCATGAACTTGACACAGGAAAGACCATAATAAAAGGAACAAAAACCGTGAGCAATCTATATACACTGAAAGGTGGCCAAGAACAATTTTACCTAGGTAAGGTAGAGAAAACCTGGTATGGTACAAGAAGGTTGGGACATCTAAACTTCTCTTAAATATGAAAATCAAGCAGGCTCAAAGTTGTTCATGATCTACCCAACATGACCCTACCAAAAAGTACCATATGTAAGTCATGTCAATTCGGTAAGCAAACAAGTGTTCAATTTAATGCCAAAGAAGGATCAACAAGTAAGCCTCTTTTAAATTGTACATATTCATTTGTGTGGACCAGTAAGGAAAAAGTCAGATCGTGGAGAACAATACTATATCCTATTCATTGATGACTTTTCTAGAATGCGTTGGATCGGTTTATTAAAACACAAAGATCAAGAATTTGATAAATTTAAAGTTTCAACATATTATTTGAAAATGAAATACATATAAAAATCAATTGTCTCAGATTTGGTTAAGGAGAAGAATAATGTCAGATGAATTCTTTGATTTTTGTGAACAACATGGCATAAAAGACAATTTTATGTATCTAAAACCCCTTAACAAAATGGTGTGGTAGAAAGAATGAATAGAATCATTCAACAAATGGTTCACGCTATACTTAATGATTTTGGAACTCTTGACACCTTTTGGGGTGAAGTTGCACATACAATAGTAAATATTCTCAACAAGGCTCATGTCCGTGTGAATAGTGATAAAACTCTATATGAACTTTGGTATGGTAAGACTCCCACTATAAAGCATTTTAGAGTTTTTGGAAGCAAAATGTTTCATAAAAAATAATGAGGAAAAAGTTGTTAAGTTTGAAGCTAGAGAAGATGAAGGAATAGTTCTTGGTTACTCATGTAGAACCAAAGGATACAAATGTTACAATAAGGGACTTCATAAAATTGTTGAATGCATTAATGTTGTGATTGATGAAGCATGCACAGATCCCAAAAAGGTAACATCGTCAAAAGAGGAACATGATGATGAATTCTTTTCCACATCAAATCGCAATGATATAGAAGAAGAAACTAATGAATATGTAGAAAAAGACACATCAGTCAAATAAAAGGCTTCATCCAGGTATGTTCAAATGAATCATTCGAAAACTCAAATTCTAGGAGAAAAGGAATCTAGGGGACAAACAAGAAGAACCCTTGTAGGATCTCCTAGTTATATAGCTTTATTATCCACCATTGAACCACAAAATGTAAATCAATCTAGTAAAGATGAATGTTGTGTTAAGTCCATGAATGAAGAACTTGATCAAATTGAAAATAATAATACATGGGAATTGGTTCCAAGGCCTCATGATAAAAATGTTATTGGGAAAAAATGGATTTCAAAAATAAGTTGAATGAAAATGGAGAGGTCATTCGGAGTAGATCTAGACTTGTTTGTAAAGGTTATGATCAAAAGGAAAGTATAGACTTTGAAGAAACATTTGCACCAGTAGCCAGACTTAAAGCCATAAGAATGTTTCTTGCACTTTCAAGTTTTCAACATTTCAAAGTTGATCAAATGGATGTAAAATCCGCTTTCCTTAATGGATATCTAGAAGAAGAAATATATATTGAACAACTAGAAGGATTTATTTTGGGGGATGATGAAGACCTTGTATGAAAACTCAAAAAGGCTTTATATGGGCTAAAAATATCTCTGCGGGCATGGTATTATCATCTTGACAAATATCTTCAACAACAAGGTTTCACAAAAGGATCCACAGATAACAACTTGTACACACAAATTGAGAATGATAAAATGCTAATTATTGTTGTTTATTTTAATGATATCATCTTTGGCTATAATGAACAATATATGAGTCAAACTTTGCTTCTATTATGCAGCAAGAATTTGAAATGCCTTTACCTGGGGAACTAGCCTAATTTCTTGGTCTACAAGTGCAATAAGCAAAAGATGGCATATTTCTCTCACAAACAAAATAACTCAAGCAAATTCTGAAGATGTATGGGATGGAAGATTGCAAACCTGTATGTACTCCCATGATGACAGGAAGTAGCCATAGTTCTAATGATGATTCTCCTGTAGTAAACCAACTAGAGTATAGGTCTATGATTGGAAGTTTGCTTTATATAACAGGTACTTGACCATATATCTGCATGCATTTGGGATTTTTGGATGTTTCCAAGGAAATCCAAAGGAATCAAATCTTCAAGGAGTAAAGAGAATATTCAAATATCTCCTAGGAATCCAAGACTTTGGTCTATGGTATCCTAAAGATGTAGATCTTACCCTTCATGCATACACAAATGTAGATTTGGATGGAAATGTTGATGACCAGAAAAGCACTAGTGGAGGTGCATTTTTGATGGATAGACTAAAGTTGTGAATAGGAGTTTGGGAAATATTTTAAGGATTCTTATTGCAGAGCATTGAAAATAGTGGGATCAAGTGTTGGCACAAGCTAAATATGCATATAATGACTCACCTAACAGGAGTAGAGGACAGAATCCATTCCATATTTTTTATGGAATGCGTCCAAGAGGAGTATATGAGTTAAGAAAATTGGGAAAAGAAGAGATGAGAAGTGCAGAGGGTGAAGATTTTGCTTTAGAAATGCAAGCAATACATAAACAAGTGAAACAACAATTGTAGGATAGCAACATCAAGTAAAAAACTAGAGCAGACATGAGAATAAGAGAGGTGAACTTTAAAGTTGGAGATTTGGTTTTAGCACACCTTAGAAAGGGGAGGTTTCCAAAGAGGGAGTATAACAAATTGAAGTTCAAGAAAATTGGACTGTGCAGAGTATTGAGGAATTTTTCTGCAAATGCTTACGAGATTGAATTACCACCTGATGTTGGAATATCACCAATTTTCAATGTTGTTGACCTATACAAGTATGAGGGTCAAACTGCAAATGATACAGAAAATGATCAAGAGACCCAAGATATTGACTGGGTAAAACAGTTACCCACAGCAAAGGAGTTGCAACCATAAATAATTCTAGACAAGAAGGTGTTTAAGAAAACAAGGGGACGAGAGTACTTCCAGTATTTGGTAAAATGGAAGGATCAGCCAACCGTTGAAGCTACTTGGGTTACAAAAAACATGCTGCAGAAACTGGGCAGTCCTGTAAATGAGCTCATGGACAGGAGACAATCAAGAATTTTGTCCTCAGGAGTATGATGTAGAAGCATGCGAATTGGAGGAAAAAATCTTCAAACTTATTCCAAAAATCCAAAAAAATATACAAGCAAAGGAGTGGGGTCCTTTAGCCATCAATTTCCATGCTTTTCTAGTTTAGCATAGGGATAGAGTCTAAGGAATAATATCATGTTGTTGCATGGATAAGTTGTAATGAAGGTTCTCGAGGGGGATGTCTCGCCGAAATATTTGTCATAATAGTATATATATAATTGGCATGCTATTCTAAAAGGCAGAGGACCGAGTGGGCTTTATCTATTATTATTTTCTGGAGGAAAGAACAAAACTCTCTGTATTGGTTGATCTTGGAGACATTGCGGTCTTTGAAACCTTCTCTGTGAATCTAAATTTATGGTTCTTTGTTAATCTGGTATGTTATGTATGATTTTAGGGTTATGTTGTGTTATGTTCTAAGTTCTTATAACAGTGGTTCGGTCTTTTTTTTCCAACGAATACTTTGATTAAAGTATCAACGAGTGTTTTCCTGTGTATCGATGTGCCCTGTTTTCCTTATAAGCAGTATTGAGTTTCGCAGGTGGAAAATCGGGTTTACACTGCAAAACCATGAAAAACTTAGCCGGAATCAAGTTTCGGACTTGAAATCTTGTTCAAGTTTGGCTCATACCCGTATGGGATCTTTAATATTATCGCAGCATTGCATTGGAGTGGGGAGAGACTAGCCTTTGGAAATGCCAAAGTTCGAAGTGCAACTTTCGGACTCGAAATAATATAGGAGTGATTGGATAGTCTATTGGATATGTAAGACTATCGCATCAGAGGTTTCGTGGGGAGGCAGATATATATTAAAGAGGCTATTTTC
The DNA here is from genome assembly GCA_000404065.3 of Pinus taeda. Lineage (NCBI taxonomy): Eukaryota > Viridiplantae > Streptophyta > Pinopsida > Pinales > Pinaceae > Pinus > Pinus taeda. Next base: position 47,445 of record APFE031386628.1, read on the forward strand.
AATCACCGACAGTGATAGTGATATCACGTTTAACCTCCATAGCGCCGATAAATGGGAGCAATAGCGACCGTTGAAAGTGTATCCTTTTGTGTGAATTATTTCCCTTGAAAAACGCGTCGATAGTGTATTCATGCATCGTTGTGCTAATGACACGGGAAAAGCCTACCGATTGTGTATTTCGTAATTCCTATGGAATTATGGTCCTAATAGGAAAAGGAAGCTTTATTGTGGGATTTGTTTCCCGCTAACAAGGGTTGGGGTGATCAGAGGGAGAACTCGTGAAGCATTTAGTCTAACAGTAAATGACTGATACACCTGTTGAACCAGAGATAGGAATTCAACCTGAGATTGAAGAACTTGTAGCCAGATTTGGTAGATTGTCTATATTGCCCGCACCCAGGCCATCAATTTTACATGGAGCCCCAATTGGTATCTTAGTTCAGCAATAAACAAAGTTCCATTGCCTTATCTACAATGGAAGAAGAATATGTGGTTGTTCATCTTATTGCACACAACTTCTCTGGATGATGCAAACATTACAAGATATACAAATCAAATGATCTCCACCCATCTCCATCCTATGTGATAATACAAGTGCAATTAGTATTCGAAAAATCCCGTTATGCACTCCAAGACCAAGCATATTCCAATTAAGTATCACTTTCTATGAGAACAAGTGCTTGAGAAAAAAGGTTAAATTGGAGCATGTTCCCTCCAAAGAACAAGTTGCTGATATATTTACTAAACCTCTTCCCAGAGAAGCATTTGAATATCTCAGACATAAACTGGGAGTTGTCCCCACCTCATTTTGATGTTAATCTAGTCTTCTCAGTCTTGCAGGTGAAAATTCAGAAGGTTTCTTTCTATATGTGGGTTTCATGAAGTATAGTCGCGTATATACATGAGTTTCTTTACAGACAGTCACACATGTTTTTATTTGATAGAAAAACAGTGGGACAGACTCAAGATCAATCTTTGACATGCTATTGATAGTTATAGTTTGATTTTTCTTGGTCTGGTGTTGATGGGTACAATCTGCTGATATGGTATTGAGTTATGTTTTTCTCATTGATATTTATCTAATTGAAGAAGATGCTTTGATGAATGAGTTGTTGACAATGAACAGGGAGCACAAGTTTAGGGGGAGCATTCACCTTGCAGAATATAATGCATTGCTGGTATTATGATTGTTGAATTATGCTACTATTAAGATCTTTTGGTATCCATTATTAATGTCATATATGTCATTTGATGCAAAGGTCATGTGGAGACCTATGATGTAATAATTGTCATATTTAGTCATGTATGGACTTTTGAGGTCATGTCAAATATGTAATCCCACTTGGTTAGGTGGTAGTGTAAAAATGTAATCCCACTTGGTTTGGTGGTTGAGTCAAATATGTATCCCCACTTGGTTGGGTGATTGATGTAAGTATGAGTACTTCGTGATAGGAAGGTCATACTTAGTTGATTTATAGAGTCACATTCTTCATTTGAAAATGTTTCTCAAGATTCAACATGTGTTTAGGGGTAGCATGGACAGTATAAGTGAAAATCAGATCTAAAGAGGGAGATTTGGTTTTCCCTTTTCCCTTGACATCAAAGTGGGGAGAGTATCTTGGTGTTTGAATAATGGTTATTTGATGTATCTAATAGGTTTCTATAGTTTGAGGTGATCAACACCAACATGTTTTCTGTCAAGTCCAAACGGGGAGATTGTTGGCATTATGATGCATGTTTTTCCCTCGATGGCAACTCAATTATAACAAAAAAAGCATATGGTAACTAGGTGAATCCACAGGTTAGTTCAGAGGTGACAGAGTGATGGAACAAAATAATAGAATGATGGGACAAATGTTTACATATCAAAATCAGAATTTTGATAAAGGTGAATATTTGAAGATCTATATGCGGGTTCATCAAGGCCAAGTCACGTATACACGCAGGTACAAAGAGGCAAAGTCGCGTACATGCTGGCACACTAATTTAAGAATACGAAGGGTCCTTACAATGCTATTAGACCACAATATTAACTGCAACAACAATTACTTGATCCCATCAAAGATTACCACTGACACTAGTGTAGTTTTGACTCATGGTATTGGCTAAGGCTCTAACTATACAAGGAGGTGAAGGTCAAAGTACTAAGTGTGTCTGTGAAAGGGTTTTCCATGAATACTTCAATATGAAGTATATTTTCATCGTAAGGGCCATAGGTGACACATAGATCTGAAACAATTATGCATCGATGAATACAATGATGGACCAAGATCCTGAGACCTGAAATGACTTTCCATTGTATGATTTTCTCATAGATTGACTAGATTTAAGTATTGACATATGTTTTTATCTCTGAATATTATGATCTGGGTCTTTTTAAAGTTCTAAAGAGCTATGCAATTCTAGGTCAAAATTTGTAGATCTATACGCAGGTTGGTCTCGGTTATGTCGTGTTTACACGCGGTTTCGTTTCTTTGAAGTCACGTACAAAAAGGAAGGGTTTCTGTTCGTAAATTACTGATCAATCTGATTAGTGTCGTTGTGTTATATACCTAGGGGGGATAATATGGGGTACAAAGGGAGGTACCCAAGGTAATAATGTAATAATGGGATGGGCCATAGTAATAAATAAGGTGGTTAACCCATATCATGTAAGGGACCACAAGTAGTTAGTAATAATGTAATGGGCCCATGGTATTAGTTGGTGGTATGAGGGAACCATGGTAATGATCCATGGTATTGTATGTATGAGGCCTATATAGATGCTAGAGACTCCACATGAAGGAAGAGTCAAGGGAATGTCAAGAAAGGAATTGTGTGGAGGATTATTGTATGTACATGCATATGGCTTGTGGAGTATTCTCCTTCCTTAAGGAGTGAATGTATGGTGTTGCCCTACCATAAGGGTTTGATATCAATAAAGAAGCATTTCTATCTATTCCCGTGTTTATTTCCATTATCATATATTTTCTGGGTTAAAGCTATAACACGTTGTATCTCTATTGTTTGTCAATGATGTCCTCATGTTGATCTGGGTTGAGTGATAATGTTCGAAGTACAACTAATTGCATGATGAAGTTGAATTTGGTTACATGTTGATTGGTTGAAAATATTATTGATGTTGTTAACTTTATGAGGGTTCTATAAGATAATAGAATATTTTAGAATAACTTTGGTCAACTCTGTGTCTAATTCAGAATTACAAGTTTTTAGTATATTAAGATCTATACACATGTTTCTTTATATAAAAGCACATATACATGCGGGTTGCCTTAAGTGAAGTAGTGTATACATATTGGCATATGAATGATCGAGGTTGCAGTTGATTCTGTGTGTTGATGTAGTATTCTGAGTTCAATTATGTGTTCTCATTATAGTGATCTCACTATTCTATTCGAATTAATTTGGTGTTTGATTTAGTTGATCTACAAGTTGTGATGTATTAAAGCAAGTGGATCCAATTTGGAAATTTATGAAACATGGTCCATGGACATTGCTGAGGGTTGGCGCCTTTAGTGAGGAAGTCAAAGCTTCCTACCAGTAGTAGTTGGTAATCAGATTAGGGGGTTGGAACTCCCTTCCAGCAGGAGCTGGAGAACGAGTGAAGGTTGTATCCTTTAGCAGGTGGGTGCCTACATACTAGCATAAGTTTGCACTAGTACAATAATGTAAGTAGGTTTGAAGACTGAGATGACAACAATGGTGGCTTTCTCCCACATTGGGTTTCCACCTTAAATCCTCGTGTTCATGTGTGTTTCTTATGTTTGATTATTTATTCTGTGCTTACTACACCTGCTCACTGCTTATGAAATGCGTGATAGATCTCTTACATGTTGGTTTAAGTTTAACATATAAAGAATTAGTTGTTTTACAAGCTTACTAAGCATATGCTAGTTTCTTTTAAAACAGTTGCGTACATACACAAGTTGGGTTTAGTAAAGTCGCATACATATTTCAGAAAATAAATTTATTATTTTGAGCTTTTAAAATACTGATTCACCACCCCCTCTCAATATTTTTCCCAACAAACCTAAAATTAAACGACACAATTTAAATAGAAAGCCACTTGATCAAGTAGGGGGGAACACAAATTCAACTACCAATTTACTTTCCTTTGTAATTTGATCAAAACAAAACCACCCTATGACACCATAACAACTACAACCCAAAAACGAGTGAGTGAAGATACAATCCCTTTTCTAGAGCTTGACGTAATAGATAGAGAGCATAGGCCACAACAAAATTAGCCTACCAAAAACACAATAGTTAGCCATGGCAACTTAGAGAGCATAGACCCAAACACACCAAGACCCAAGATAAAGAAAAAGAGAGATTAAATTTCTAGATAGACTTGAAAAGCCAGGGATAAAAAACATGTGCACTTGGAAACTTTCACCTGAAAATTCTAGAAAAATAGCTAACCTAAACTGAAAAAAATGAAAAACAAATCAAGAAAACTTACAAGCTCAATTCTCTAGCCCAGAAGGAAAAGGAAACCAATCCATCAATCAGAAATAAACATGATGTAAAACACCACCTTTTTGCACCAACAAGTGGCCAGCCCCAAAGCTCCACTCCTCCTTTAGCACCGATCCTTGTTAAACAAATCACTAGAAAATCCCATACCAGAAAGGCTCCCTTACTCCTTTTCTCAAGCAGTATAGTCAAAATGGCCAAGGAATAAATACTGGCTTTTGAATTCACCTCATAAAATGAAAACTAACTCCACACACCATGGCCAAAGATCCAATCCAAGGTTTTAATTGCATACTCATGCATGTGACGCTAATGCCGCATACCTATAGCATTAATTGGAAGATCGACTCCCTAAGGGTGGTGGGTGTTTGTTGGCTTGTTGGGGCCTGACCTAGGTTCAGAGGTGATTTAGCCAAACAAATCCACGTACTACTGGCCCTTTTGGCAACAATCATTGGAGCGTGGACTGAAGTCTCACCCTAAATAGCATGGGAGGGTGTTAGAACCAAGTTTCTACACCCTGGAGATGTATGATGAGTTCAAGTGGTCTGCAGATCGATCCTGCGCGCATGTCACTATGTGCGCTTACCCATACCTCGCAGCCTGAGAGGCTGCCTTCTCGCAGCCCTACTCAGGGGCCAAACATTGTTATTACCCAAGTCCTTACTAGAATTCTACCATTTTTTTATTAAATTAGCTTACTTGCATGTGTAAAGCATACTTAGCAATATAAATCATTCATAAAAATAAACAGTATATTTGCAATTGATATGAAACATGTAGCAACTCAAGAACATATACACAAAATTTGGGTAAAACTTCTTTTATTATTCTCTTCTTTGCTTACAGACTCGACTCCGCCATCCACACTCAACTGCAAGGGTCTGCGCACTCAGTTGCAGAGCCTTTTCCTACTCTATGACCCAAGACACACTTAAACACTTGCTTTGTGCTTCTACTTCTCTATCTCATACTTCACTCTAACTAACTAACTTTTACACTTAGAGCCTTGCTCTATTTATGCAATCCCATGGTCCGCGGACCATGTGTTATGAAACCAGCTCACAAAAAGATAGAAAAGATAGATCAACGCCTTATAATTCAGCCTCTTCGAGGGGGAAACCTCCTTTACATTACATAAATGAACAATTCTTGGATGATACAAATGAAAATACCTCCTTCATATATATAGGAGTCTAAGGGGTCATAATGTAATTAGAGCCAACATAATAATAATAATGTAAAGGCACAATAATAACAATAGTGGGATTATATGGGGCACAATAGTAACAATATCGGGACAACATGGGTACAACAATATAATAAGGGGGTTGTGTTATAGACATATTTGGGCACTGCAACCCCAATCTTATATGTCGATAAACCAAGGGATTTTTAACCCCTAAAAATGTTGTTTCATACCCTAAAGGATCATGGTCAACTGATTACATCATTCCCTAGAAGTTCCACCTGAAAAACCACTCAGAATTGGCCAAAACTGGACCATACTGACTGCTCCACTGTCAGGGTGCAAGGCATACTGACTCCTACACTAGCCAGGTGTGATGCATACTGAACAAGCCTTCTGTGGGGTGCGATAAGTGAGAATGGATAAATGTCTAAGATAGTTTGCTAAGTGGATGCTCATGGAATCTTCTAGAAACTTCTCCTATGACATTTGCCTCTCTGAATTTGCCCAGGGATGAGTAAGAGATCCAAGAAATCTCCAAGTGGAACTAAGAACTACAAGTGGAATTACACTAATCGAAAACCTAGAGATGACTCACACCTTTGCAAACATCTATAAATGGATCCCTCATCTGAGAGATCTGGAGGCTGGAATTTTGTAATTTGTAAGGAAGTGTTGTTAGTTTGTCTTTGAGAAGGAGCATTGTATTGTTGGGTGATCTTGCTTTTCATGAGGTGAAGAGGGCTTTGATGCTAGGAGGATGATGCTGGATCAGACAGCTGGGTTGTAATTCTCCCTTCTATTTTAATAAAGTTCTTTGAATTTTCCTCCATACAATCGTGTACTTGTGAATCTTGTTATTTGTAAATGATATTGTATGTTCAATTTAATTATGATTCTGCATTGTTTATGATATAATAGATCAAGATGCTTTGATGGTGTTTTGTTACTTTGTTTCTACAGGTATTCTCTAAGCAAAAGTAGGAGAGGATTTGCAAGCTCTATCAAGGGGGAGAGAAATCAAGCAAGGAGTCAAGTGGAAGATTCAGTTTGGTCCCTTTGCTTCTCTCTTATCTATCATACATAGAGGAAATCACAAATTGCTTTGGTTATTTGTTTCTAAGATAGCTGCCAATCTTAGTGGGATTAGCAGATCGAAAAGACACTAGTTTTCCTGGAAACAAAATGGCGATTGCACTGGGGATCGAATAGTTTGTTTGTTTGTTATTGTTGTTTGATTTATAAACTACAGATGGAGCCTAAAGTTAGCTAGATAGCCTTCGAACTGCTCTTGCTCTGCAAGTGCATAGTAGATGAATGCTACTTTAGTTAATCTTCAATTTAGTTTATGAACTGAACATTCGACTTGCAAGCATTCTAAATGCCCTTGTGGTAGCTCAGTAACCTCTCAAGATCATTCCTCTATACTTTTCGTTTTTACTATCCATCATTGCTCAGCTTAAATCACTAAACTTAGCTGCAAATTTGAGCAAAAACCCACCTTAGTTTTGCTCTTTGACCCATCACACTGTCTATCATTGGAAGCCAGTATGCATCGCACCTCCCAACTGTAGTAGGTGAGATGCATCCCTATTTCTATGAAGCACAGGTGCGATGACTGAGTAATCCTATTTCTCTCCTTGAAATTTGGGTTTTTTGTCCTTGTTTTCAACTCCGTTTAACTGTTTTGCTGCTTATGAACATTATCTCATTGTTAAAACCTCTTTGCTTTACATAGATCAACCTCCATTGATTAGGATCAGTAAATGTTTTTATGTATTTGTCCATCATTTCTAGTCCTTCATCGAAAATTTTCTTAAGTCAAACTGTCATTCTGGTGCAAAAGTGGCGTAGTTGTTGTTTTGTCTCAAAAAAGAGATGTGTCATAAAGTATTCCTTCTCTAGATAGTCGATTGAGCCTATTGACGTGTATTTGATTTGAATTGTTAATGTTTGAAGTGTCAAAAGCATTTTTCTATTCGAAATCAAAAAGTGTCATTTAGTCTGCCTTTCATTTTGAAAAGAAATTGTCGAAATGTCGCTTTGAAGAAAATAGTTCAGATCTATACTTAGTTTTCCTTTTTGGCATTCTTCACATTAAGGGGAATGAAAAACAAATACATGCATTTACATTTGCATTTAGACTGTGTGCAAGAAATTATTTAGGAAAATTTCATTTAGTTTGTGCTCTTTGCTCTCTGTTTGAAAGAATCATAATCTTCTTTCCTTAGTAGCTAGGATTTTCATTGATAAAAAGTAAACAACGATTGTTTATAATTTTAGATTGCATATTTAGGAATTTTACATCTACATCATGTGGTGAACCTTGAGAGGCAAAATTCTAAGCAAGATCGACTCTAAAATAAATTTCAATGAACTTAACAATGCTTTGGAACCTAACACAACACATCTAGAGGTCTAGGCTAGAGACGTGTTCCAGCGTCATAAAATCTAGTAACTATCGTTTTCATTGAAGGTTGGGTGATTCCTCCTCTTTGATACGACAAGTGCTAGCATGGACTTGTGCTCCTCATACCATCGAGTATATATTGGGAGACCACAATAGTCTGATATCCTTTATCCATAGGAAGCCATGTCTACCACCCTATCGATCGCAATGCACTGAACACAACATTTGGCGAGATTGATTGTCGTACATAAGTCCTTGGTAATTTCTCTTTAATATATCACCAAGGTGTATATTACAGTTTTGCGATTGGTTTGGTAATCCCTCTGTCTAGATTTCCAGAGTAGTCACTTTTGTTCCTTTTCAACTCCTTAAAAGAAAAGGTCCATCTGAGCACTTGTCACTTCAGGCTCATTAAAAATCAAAGGGAGCTAGAGTCATCTTTAGCTTTTTCTCGACTCTTAAAAATTGAAAAAGCAAAGTTGTGTCAAAGTGTCATTAAAATTTATTTAATTCTAATTAACATTTTCCCCCCTTTTAATATTGAGTTGATCAAGTAATCTGCAATCGTGGAAGAAAGTCAATCAAAACCCCATCGTTTGCAGAGACTAGTGAGTCAACCGTCTTTGACTCCAGAAATGAAACCATTCTGGGAAAAACAGTTTCGTGTAACTGAGTCTAATTCTCTTGGTTTATTTGAAACTTTCATTTCAACATCATCAGAGACTATAGTTACTCCAACCATTTATGGTACATCTGCCTTTATAGAAGAAATTCCGCAGTTACAAGAGGACATTAGAACTGATCCTAGTGTAACAGTAGACGCTTCTATACCTGAAACAGTTCCAGCAAGAGCTGATCCAGAGACTGAAGTTCATTTACCTGAACATCTGGAAGTTGATTTCTAGAATTCAGAAGGTGTCGACCCCCCAGTATTTGTCACTACAGAAGCTATACCTTCTTTGGCTCTAGAAATATTTTACAGATCTGACGGTCTACCTCTTCCACCTGGACTGATTGCTATATAGTAGATAGTAGAGGATCTTCCATCGAGTATGTTAGCCTCCTGCTGTAGCAGGTTACTCATATTTCATGATTGACATTTTTAAAGGCCAAATATGTCATACTTTGCATGTTGCAATGCTCCATATTTGCTAAACAGTCACCAAGGAAAGAATGCTACTCAAAGTTCATTTACTGCATTCCAATTTTGAAGAGTCATTCCAGTTTTGTAGAATTTTCAGCTAAAGGGA
>APFE031386628.1:57164-69773 GCA_000404065.3 Pinus taeda
ATAATCCCCTTATGTAAATATCCCCTCCCCTGGTTGAAATATAACCATAAATACTTCTCTGGGAATTACTAAGTCACCTGGACTTTAGTAAGAACCCCCCCTCTGCATAAATCCATTCCCAGGTGTTTGGACCCCTTCCAAAACACAAAGAAAACCCTTTCCAAATGCAAAACCCCCCCCCCCGGGCATTTTTCTTTGGAAATTATTAATGTTTGTTTAATAAATTTCCAACGCACCAAAACACATTTAACCCATTTCCTAAAGTTCAAAACCCACAACGCCGCAAAAAATTAAACCTTTGACGTGCGCGCTCTTTTATTAAACTCCGCGCATCTCCCTTTCCCGTCCACCGTCGGATCGCCCCCCCGAGATCCGACGGCCCTTGTTCGTATCGGGAGCCCTATTCTGGTGGTAGGTTACCACCCGATGTCCGACGGTTTTACCGTCGTACACCGGGACAGGTGGCAGCCTCCCATTGCATCAGGCGGCCCGTGACAGAAACCACCTCCGTACCAAAGGTAGTCCGATGCACAGGGAAAAACCACCCTCCCCTCACGTAACAGGAGTGCCACCTCACCCTACCACGTCGCCTCCACATCACCTCACACTGCCTGCGCCCGGCCCACGTCACCCCGCCGTACTGCCACGTCACCTTGATGATGTCAGCATGCTGACATCATATCTGTACCAGAGGACCCCACTGCTGACATCGTCCGCCGTACAGCTGATGTCATGCTGACGTCAGCAGCCAAAAAACAGAAATTTGCGCAAGCGCGAAAGTCGAGCTTCGAACTCCGGAATGAGAAAATTGGGGAATCTTTAGGGAATCTTTTGATTCCCTGGCCCTTTTTTCACCGAAAAAGCCCGAAATTGCCCAATTTTGCCAAATTAAACGAATTTGAAGACAGAGAGAGACCAGGAACAGAGATTTAAGAATATCAGATCAAATATGCAGACAAAAAGAGTGTCAAAGAGTATCAGGAAGCGGTGAAGACCATCAATGTAGCGACAAAGTGTATCAGAGGAGATTTTCTCAGGGCTCGAGGCAAATCCAACATTAAAACGAAAGCTCTGCAAGTCAAGAAGCAATTGAAGACGCATTGAAGGCTCACCAGCACAAATGAATGCACATTAAACTCACAGAAGATCAGTGGACCAGAACTCAATGCACAGTTATGACAGAACCACTGCACCAAGTCACACAGGACACCTCATCAACTCAACTTGATTCAGTTGCCTCTGGCACAGCCCAAAGGACTTACTTGTATTTAATTCCAGCAACAATTAGGTTTTTAGAAAAAGCTTTTTCCTGCAGACCTATTTAGGTCAATTGTAATAAATGACTTCAGATATTTTGCTTATATATACCACCCTGAAAAATGGAGTAGGGGTTGGTTGGTTGATTAGTTTCTTGATCTTTGGTATTTCGATATTTTCCTCAAGCAGAGACTCGCACTGTAACTGTCATATGTTCTATAATCAAAGACTGCTGAAAGCATGGATTCTGAAATTGTCTGCTGTGTTTAATTGACCGAGGAGTGATTGTGGAATTCCTGTGCTTCTACATGGTTCAATAAGTGTTTCTTAACCCTGTTAGTTTTTTTCATGTTTGTTTCATCATCATTCCACCATCTAAATTGTAGAAAAGAAGAATAGCTTAGGATTTGCTTAACTGCACCTTAGGCTCAATTTCTGTAATTTTTCATGTTTTCATCGGGAATAGTTATGAACATGCAGACTTAAATGATCTTGTTTACGCTGTTTCTTTCACTTATGAATGATAATTTAGGAATTCTTAACTGCTCCTAGATAACCATTCTTTCACTTCTCCTCCCTGTCAGTTTTGATGAAGGATTCTTAATTTCCTTTCGTCCCTGACCATCATTCCATCCTTTCAGCAATTTGATAATTGTTTCATGTGTGGCTATCCTGCTCCACAATCCTCTTGTGACCAAAAAAACGCAACAGCAAGCCTTAATCCATGACTCTATGCCCAATGGTTTGAACTTATCACACCTTACCTTGCCTCTCTGCTTGGAATTTTCTACCTGGCATACATCTTCCATCCAAACAAAAAATCAAAACCCCTGAACCCGACAACTAGCCTAAAATCATCATCAACAAAGTTAAATCATTAAGAGAGAGCCCTCTCTGATTGCAGGTGGGCTAGAACCTGCATTCCAAAGATTGGTTTGTGGTTACCTCGGCCGTATCCCTACAGGAGCCTAGGGACAACCTGAGTGATAACAGAGTACTCCATTACATTTTGGAACTGGGATCCACTTGTATCCTTCTACTCCTGAAGTTAGTTCTTTTAATCATCCTTCATCACAAGTCCGTGTCGAACCGCTAGGAAATCTCTTGGATAGACTAAACATGTTTGAGCAACCATCAACATCTAGGACCATGTCATCTAATACAGCTACAACAGAACTGCCCGCTGCCATTCTTACAATGTTTGCTAGTATACCATCTTTCCCGGCTAGTTATCAAGCACTAACTGGATTCCACTCAGGGGTTGTTTTGATGACATGGTCTGTTCTTGTTAGTTCATCCGGAATCCCATCTGGTATTTCTTATGTTGAAACTCAAAAAATTGATCCTGCATGCCAGTATCAATTTGGGAAAACTAGTCTTCAAAGAGATATATCCTTTGAACACTGGACTGTCGCCAAATGGAGGGCAGTATGCTTTTTCATTGTTCCCTCCTGGAGAAAAAACATATGAGAGTTCACAGAAAAATTTAGGTCAAACTGGAGTTACATCCAGTGGCTGGGTACCAATACTGCCTCAACAACCAAGGGTGGTACATTCAATGCAACTAGTCCAACCTGTGTCGAATATTCCACTACACTCGCTATTGTGACTGTGTCGCAAGTACAAGCACTTCCTATTGTGCATCAACCTCAAGTCTCTTAGGTTGCAATACAACAACCTCTTGGCTGTATGACTCAATTGCAACCTCAAGTTAGTGTTTCCAAACCTGGAACAACTCATGCTCAATCGGGTACTATCACTCCGCATCTTGGTTAATCTTCCAGTATTGAACAACAGCAAATGGTCCAACAACCATGGTTGGCACAATATCAACAACCACAATTCTAGTAAACTTACCGTGAATCTGAGAAACAAGGCTTTGTAGGTAATGGAAAACCTTTTTTTCAAAATGGTTACCAACAACCACACTATAATTGTTATGTCGAACAACCTTATCAAAGTTACCAGCATCAAATACATTATGCTAGTATGCAAAGACCTACTACTCAGGCAATCCCATCTTATCCTGGGTATGCTTCACCAAACCTGAATCAACAGTTGCCTTTTGTAGCAACTCTAGAATCACCAGATTTGAACTAGCTAATGAATGATCCAATTGCATATGCCTCTTGGTGGCCAGCGATTCCTCACAATCTCCCATCCGATATTCCTAAATTCAATGGGAATCCGGGTGAATATTCATCGAATCACGTAATGACCTTTCATTTGTGGTGCTCGTCTAACACACTGAATGATGATTCAATTAGGCTTCGCCTTTTTCAGCGAACGTTAACTGGTCCGGTAGAAAAATGGTATATTGAGTTGCCTAGAGCTTCATTTGATAACTTCATTGTCCTTGCCACTACTTTTCTAGCCCACTTTCAGTTACCCATAAGGTACGAAACATGGATAGAACTCCTTACCAACTTTAAACAGACAACAACCACTCACATATCTGATCATATTCATGAGTGGTGGTGTCATCGTCGAATGGTAAAGACATATGTTCCCGATCAGCTCCTAGCCGAGTGGTTTATTAAGTCATTATTACCTTAAATTACTAAGGATGTGGTGAAAGGAGGAGTTGTCACTAAAGAGCAAGTCATTGCTCGTGCACAATATTTAGACTTGATCTACACTCAGTCTGGCACACTCTACGATAAAATACCTGACGCTTCTAGACCATAATTCCCTGTTTCTCCCCCTCCTAAATCGAACAGGGACTCTCACACCAGTGATGGCGTGATTGGTACCTCAAGCACGCAAACCGCAAAGGCTCCATCTAGTAAATCCCTTGCAGTTTCTAGTTAAAAAGTAAATGACAAAGCTCTTACCTTAGAGATTAACGCTGTGTCATCTAACAAGGGCAAGAATCCAAAGCAACCAGGGGGCAAGAAGAAAGGGAAAAATAATAACAAGAAACAAGAGAATTCACCTCCTGAAAAATCTTCTGAAAACCCTGCTAGGCAAAAGAAACCTCGTCAACCATGTTTCATATGTGATAAGACCATTTCATGAAACATTGTCCACATCGAGTTGAGGTTATGAAATTTTTAAAAACTTCAACTACCTCAGCAGTGTTGACTGATCTGTTTCCAAACCCAAAAACTAATCTAGTTGCTATCGATCATGCTTCCACATCACAAGTACTTATGCTATCCATCTCGAAACAACAAAATGATGCTTTAATATCGACAAGGAATGAAGATTACGGGAATCCACAGTCGTTGAACAACAAGGCTACAGATCAACCTAGTAGTTCAACAACAACTTCCTCAGAAGCTGTTCCACCCATCATTCCCGAATTAAATATAAAGCCGCCAAAGGGAGTAGTACATAAATCAACATTTAATCCTCGTGCTCAAGCAGCACATAATTATAATATAGTGGAAGATCTAACTCAATCACCATCTGCTATATCGACACTTGAAGTACTGCAGAACTGCCCCTCCCAAAAGTAGGCTTTGTTATCAGCAATAGTTGGGATCGATCTAGTAGATTCCAATCTTGTGACCTTTAATCATAAAGGATACAAACCTTAGTTACCAGCCCATCTCAATTTCCTTATATAGGTAAAACCCCTCAATACAATTGTTCATAGAACAATCATTGATGAGGGGGCATCTACCTGTATTATGTCAATGCGTTGCTGGAAAACTTTAGGCTCACCACCCTTGTCATGATCATCAACGACATTAAAATAATTTGATGGAAGAACATACACACCATATGGGATTTTAAGTAGCTTGCAAGTTGAACTGGGGGGCAAGACAATAGAAATTGAAGTCGAGGTCATTGATGGAATCCTTGACTAAAATATCTTACTGGCTAGATTTATGCTATGGTTGTTGTTGTATCAACATATTTAAGAAAGATTGCTTTTCCCTTCCAAGGCGGGATTACAATTGTTGACCAATTGACCTTTTTCCCCAACAGTTCTCAAGCTACTGGAAGCATCCCATTGATCCATGGAAGTTCTCAATCACTCCAAAATATTGGAGTAGGTCTACTAAAAGACCCTTCCTTAATGGGTACTTTTGCCCTCCTGCCTCCAAATAATCTGGCGGAAGTGGCCACAGTGGAAACCTGTCATATGATATCTTCTACATCATCAAAGATTAAGAAGAACTCTGACCATTTTGATAGTGTGTATCATCACCAGGTGTTGTCCCCAAGCCCTATATAATATTTGTAGCAATCAATTTTCTGGGCCTGGGTGGCGAACCCAAATCAACACTCAGTGAGTGTTTGGATAGATAGGTCTCTAGAGTGTGGTACCTCTTCCGATCCTTAGTCTCGTATACATTCTACAGACGAAGGAATCATTCAATCGATGATGATAGGAGAGAAGTCGTGGGAAGATTACCACTATCGTTCCCACCTTCAAGATAACAATGAAGATTATTCAAGTGACCTTAATCATCCTTCAGTTTTTGATTTCCTATCAAATACTGTAAATACAGTGGATTCCGAATGAAATCTGTCCAATATTGAGGAAATTGTCACCATTAATATCTCGACCAAACCTAATTTTGTAGAGAATATTCATGTTGGAAAATCTTGTTCTCCTTCAGAACTGGAAATATATTGCGCTCTCTTTCATGAATTTAGAGACGTCTTTGCATGGTCATACGAAGAAATGCCAGGCATTAACTCAAGCATCGTTGAACATGAAATCAAGATGTCAAACCAGTATGAAAATGGTTTTGATCGGTCCACCTGAAGAAAGTCACTGCCATTAAAGTAGAAGTTGAAAAAATTTTGCATGCTCGTTTCATTTACCTTGTTCCTCTCACTGATTAGGTATTGAATATTGTTCTTGTGATGAAAAGGCAAAACAATTATAGTGTGTGTCGATTATAGGGATGTAAATCAAGTATGTCCAAAGGACAACTACCTTACACCCTTCATCGACCAGATAATTGATGAATGTGCCGGATGCGAAATCGTTTCATTCATGGATGGATTTTTCGGATACAAACAAATCAATATCCGCCCACAGGATCAATCAAAGACTACATTTATATGTCCGTGGGGCACATTCACATATCGTAAACTACCTTTTGGTTTGAAGAATGTAGGGGAAACCTTTCAGAGGCCATGAACTATGCCTTCCATGACATCAAGCACATCGTTCAACCATATCTCGATGATCTACTAGCTCATTTGCGAAAGTGGACTGATCATCCACAACATTTGGGAGCCATATTTCTACGCTGCCAACACTACAAGATACGACTCAATCCGCAAAACTGTGTGTTTTGTGTTGATTTTGGTTAGTTACTTGGTTTCGTAGTTTCTAGGAAAGGAGTTCAACTCGACCCATGTAAGGTTCAAGAAATCCTTGACATGCCTCCACCTTCAAATTTGCTTCAGATTCAGAAACTCCAAGGGAAAGCAAACTTTCTAAGGAGGTTCATTCCAAATTACACCGAAATTGCTAAAATTTATACACGTCTTTTGAAAAAAGAAGTACCCTTCAACGGGGATCAGGTTGCGCAAGCTTCCTTTGATGCTTTAAAAGGTTCCCTAGTAAAAGCATCATTAATGTATGCTCCTAACTATCAAAAAGAATTTAACCTATATCTAGCCACCACAGATACAACCATCACTATGGTTTTAATGCAAGAGGACAATAGAATAGAACATCCTGTCTATTATTTAAGCCGAAACTTAAATGATACAGAAAGTAGGTACTCCTATGTTG
This sequence comes from Pinus taeda, assembly GCA_000404065.3. Taxonomy (NCBI): domain Eukaryota; kingdom Viridiplantae; phylum Streptophyta; class Pinopsida; order Pinales; family Pinaceae; genus Pinus; species Pinus taeda. The sequence goes on from APFE031386628.1 coordinate 64,129, forward strand.
AAAAGCTAGCTTTAGTAGTTGTTCAGGTAGTACATAGATTTCGACACTATACTCTCTCTCGCAAAACTACCATTTTATCAGATTGAAATCCTATGACCTACATTCTGTTGCGTCAATTACTGGGGGGGAAATATTCCAAATGGATAGCCATTTTGCAAGAGTTTGATATGGAATTCACCAAATCCAAATCAAAGAAATCTCTGGTCTTCACGGAGTTACTTTGTGACCTCCCATCATCGTCCAACGACTTAACATCTAAAGTGTCAATCATGGACAAGGCACTGTTTCTGATATCGTCAAGCGATCCATGGTACGGAGATATACTGGTCTATCTCCAAACCCAAACTTTTAGGCCTAACACCTCTCGCTCTAAACAGCAATGTATTAGATACCAAGCAAAGGACTACATGATTGTCGATGATACACTCTACTATCGTGGTGTCGATACCGTTCTGAGAAGGTGCCTCACGCATGAGGAGGTCGAAAAAGTCCAGAATGAATGTCATTCAGGTGTGTGCGGGGGGAATCTATCTGGTTATGCTACTGCATAAAATATCTTATGAGATGGTTACTTCTAACCCACTATATTCAAAGATTGCATAATTGTAGTCAAAATTTTCCATGCTTGCCAGATTTTTGATCGCAAAACTAGATTACCACCTGCACCACTGCACCCAATAGTTGTTGTTGGGCCATTCACTAAATGGGGCATAGATTTCATGACATGTAACCCCACCTTGGCCGGGGGGCATGGGTATATTATAGTCGCTGTTGACTATTTTACAAAATGGGCTAAGGCGATGCCTACAGTAAACAAAAGTGGCGAAACAACTGCTCTTTTCTTTTTTAATCATGTAGTCTCTATATTTGGTGTTCCATAGGCTATAGTCACAGATCATGGGTCACATTTTCACAATCACATGATGGTTGAATTGACTGCCAAATTAGGACTGTCCCACGATAGTTCTACTCCATATTATCCATAGGCTAATGGACAAGTTGAGGAAATCGATAAAGTCCTTAAGCGCGTGCTGCAGAGAATGATTGGAGTCCACAAATAGAATTGGCATTTAATCCTATACTCAGCTCTGTGGGCATATAGGACATCAGTGAGAAATGTGACTAGAATTACGCCCTTCCAGTTGGTGTATGGTTTGGAAGATGTCTTACCAATTCAGTGCGAAATTTCATCTCTCAAGCTCGCATTTGATCTGCTTCCGGAAACTTCAGAGGAAGAGGCCCATTTCTTGGAACTAATCCACTTGGACAAAACTCACTGTGACGCTGTGCCAGCTAACAAAGCACATAAGAAACATGTCCAAGCACAATTTGACAAAAATGTCAAGCCTCGTGTCTTCTTAGAAGGTGACCTGGTCTTGCGGTACAATCAAGACTCTGACAAATTGGGAGCAGGTAAGTTCGAAGCATTATGGATGGGCCCCTACATTGTTAAGCGAGTATTGGCAAAATGAGCCTACGAGCTAGTGGATTATGATGGGATTCCATTATCACAACCCCAAAACGGGTTGTATCTTAAGCATTACTATGCTTGATTAAGTATAGTAATCTCTTTGTATATATGCTTTTGTTACATTTTTTGTTTTCTTTTAGAGTTGTCATTTTGGTTAGGTAATCCACTTTGCATTTGTTGCAGATGTCAAACTTTTTGGAATCATTTGTTGGGTACACCAACGGAGCTAGTCGTAGTACATGAAACCTATCTTCTACGGCCTGGGCCATTTTTGCTCCAAGTGGCGAGTTAGTAAGTTTCAGAGGGATATGTATTGGTCGATTGACGAATAAAATCACTGAGTATATCACGTTGATCGAACTTCTCTCTGATGCCATTTCGCATGGCATACACCAACTTTTTGTCAGGCTAGATTCACAACTCATCATTCTACAGCTTACTGACATCTATTCTGTTCGTAACCTGGCTATTTATCGTATGTTCCTAAGAGTCAGGATTTTGGAAAGATAGTTTGATTCCATTCAATATCAACACATTTCCAGAAACTTAAACAAATTAATAGATTCATTAGCAGACTATGTGTTGGATAGACATTTGCAACATTTGTAAAGAAATCATTTTACATTAACATTTGCATCAGGATTACATAACTTAACCAAGATAAAAACTCCGAAAATAAAAAATATATAACTGTTTATAGTTTTTACAAAATGTTTTGTGTCCAAGACAAAATTGGTCATATGACCAAGAAACTCAAAATGAATGTAGAAAAGCATCCTAGACTAATGATGTTGGCGATAACATGTCACCGCCTGTGTGATCATGTGCAAAAGCTGGGTCCATCGACTCAGTACACTAGTGGTGTGTCACTGTAACCTCAAGGGTAACTCATCGGTCCTCACATCCTGAATACCGAGAGTAAGGCCCTCGATCTGATCCTCCAACACTACTAGGGTATCCGATATGTCCAAATCTCGAAGGACGGTCCTCCCTACACCCTCTCCTGCTGGAATGTCCGCTGCCACCCGTGGGTGTGCCGCTGGTCGCACCGGCCCAATATTTGCAGACATATATGAGTTCAATTAGTCTTGATAACATTTAAAAGCACAAAAACATTATAAAAATGATAAAAAAAAATTGTGGTCGATTCATTTTACCTATGGCACTCCACTGTTCACCAGCCGGTAATGCCAAATTCGGGTCGCCTCAGAAATCCATCCCAATGTATGGATACTCCACAAAGACCATCTCTTGATGGTCGAACCACTAAAGGAAGGCATCAGAGAAAGAAATCTGTGATTGATCAACATGTTTGGCCACAAGATCAACCCACCTCTACATCCGTGGTTCCCTCAGTGCTGGCAATCCTAGTGAAATGTACTGAGGCTGCATTAGTGGAATCCTCTCCAAGGAAAAAGCAGTCAAGATGGAACCGTAGCTGAATTTCTTGAATCTTCCATTCGTTACCTTAGAGAGTTATTCTTTTATAATGGGAAGTATCGCCTCACACCAGTTGAACACCTCTGGTTCCGAGCATTCTAGGGTGCACTGCATGTAAGATCTGTTGGCCAAATGAAGAGCCACGCTACCAGCCAATCTAGCAAAGGTAAATAAAATGGTCCTCAAGGGTTGATCAGTGACATCCCAGATATTGATATTGCCATCCTTGCTGGGATGAGATCCATATCTACAAAACTAGTGAATATAATCTCTCATAGATTCACCCCCATAGGCGGATCTTGACAGTGAGAGAGGGGCACCACGCCTCAATAACCCCGTCAGAAAGTAAATATCCTTGACTGTCAATGGGATATATGTGCCTCTGAATTGGAATACCTAGTTGATCAGATCCTAAGCATCGAGAAAATACTGCAACAAGCTGATTTGTTGCCTCATGTTGGATATGCGAAAGAATTTTAGTAAGCCACAATTTTGCAATGTAGTAACTGTACCCTGGTCATGTAAGGCAATCATGTCCTCTTCTTCATGTTTAGATTCACGCCACGTGACAACCATCCTGATCCAACAAAAATCTAAAACACAAAGAAAAGATGAATTAGGATCCAATTTTGAGCAAAGTAGGCAAAAATTTCATGAAAAATCACTGTGTAAAGTTTCCCTTCTATGTCATTTGCACCCTGCCTTTGAGCAAGGTGAGATGCATACTGACTAGCTAGTGTCCAGCTCATTATGCATCGCACTTTTCGATGTAGGCTAGGTGTGATGGATGGATAATGAATTCTTCAAACCCCAAGGGCCCAAAAGCAGGGAAAAACTTGCTTAAAATCAGGAAAGGTTGGAATGAAAATGAAGAGCTTAGGGTTAGCTCCTACCAGGTCCTCATGGCGTGGAGAATAGTCCACCGGATCTCCTAAAATCAGCTGATGAAATTTGAGGGGGAAAACTACTCTAGAGCTCCAAAATCCCAAATTTGAAATGAAATGATAAAAATGAGTGGTAAACTACTTTTTATGTTACTATTCACGTACTTCAAGTAAAATGTTAGTTTTAATTCATTTTTCGGGCATATATATGTATTTCTAAGCAATTTTATGGAGCAATTGAGCAGGTTGAATGACCGATGAAAGAATCTAAAGTGTTAAACGGTGAATTGCACATCTTCGACTACTGTTATGAGTAATGTTTCCGCAAGGTTTAAGCTCGTTAAAAAATAAACCAGCCACTGAGCATAGTTTCTCCCGGTTCAAGCTCGTTAAAAAAAATGAATCCACCCTTGGTAAATAACATTTTTTTATCACCCTTCTATCAACCTTTTAGACCTTGGTTGTGTTCCTGCCGTGACCCCCATTCTTTTAGCCGATCATACACTTCCACTTGATTGTTTACCTTTTTGAGGAACAACTACAATGAGTGGTTCTGTTAGCCACCCTTTTCACATCACCATGTTTTGAGAAGTTCCAAGCTTACCTGGAATGAGTTGCTACCCTAAAACGCCACTTGTTCCTAAAAAATGAATCTCCTTTAAGCTCTTTTTAGACTCGATAAATATGAAAACATTGTCGAGCTGTTGGCCTTTCTAGCTCATTAAAGAAGGGGAAGCACCATCCCTCCTATACATTTTAATCTTTTTGGATTCAAGGGATTATTCCACAAAACGATCGAGCACTTGTCTTTTTCGACTTGCTAAAGCGATCGAAAAGTCATCCCTTTCGTATTATTCTATACTTTTTTTGGAATTAAGGGATTATGCTACAAAAAAGGACTACTAGAGTTTCCTTTTCATCCCTTTTCAAACTCTCAAAACATGAAAAGGACCGAGTTATCCTTGTCGTTAAACTCGTTAAAACAATAGCGACAAACTTGTCCACCCAGACAAGACTGAGTTTCACTGTCGCTAGGCTCGCTAAACATAGCGACAGGTTTGCTTGAAGGGAAAATTATAGAGCAAGCATACGTTATCCTCCTCAAGCTTGACAAAAATAAAGAGGTATTCGTCAACAATGACTAGGGAAAAAGGAAAGAAAAATTGAAGAACTTTATTGGTAGCAGGTCTCTCTTGAACATGACACTTTCACTCCATCACCCTGATTGAGTCAGGTTGGGTTATTCCGTTCACTGGTCATTTCACCATTGGTCCTCCATACCATCCATATTTTTGGGTTAACGCTACCAATCCATCTCAATGTCACAAATATGCTCAAGAGAATTCATTCAAAGAATTCACCATCTAGTTAACGCCTCATCCACTGCAATACCTTCACCCTCCATTTTTCGTGACTGCCATTCTTGAACCTTGTATCATCAGATCATTTTCACCTCTAGAAAATCATTTGCTTCATTTCGTGTCGTAGATGTGTGATACATTAAGGCCCTCCTATGATGGGTCACTTCTTTTTGACATCAACTCATTATCCAAGAAGTTGACTTAGAAACAACCCTTTTAGTACTTTGAAGCTTGCATGCCTCAGTGGCAAGTTTCTCACTTCTAGCGACAGGTTTACATCAATGGCCTTCGACCGAAATATTTTATGTGGTGTTCGACATCAGATCATATATTCACACCATGTGAATTGTACTGTAGTACCTTGAGGATCATTATCATTATTGATGATTACTCTCACGCCTGTTAACAACTTACATTATTGGCTGGTAATCAGGCGATGTCCTTCCATGTTCGACTTCAGAACATCTTTTCACATGGATTGACTTATAC
>APFE031386644.1:0-10708 GCA_000404065.3 Pinus taeda
CCCTGCTCATCCTTCCTGGTTCACACCTCCTCCTTATTCCTTCACAGATCCATATTATGCCCAACCAGCTGCTCATTCGTTTCACTCTTATGCTCAGCCATAGCCTCAGTGGAATGCACCTCATCAGGGGTGGAAGCCCTAGTACAACACTCCTCCTCCTCCTTTTCCTCCACCACCTTCTCAACCGCAACCATCGCCTCTTGCTCCACCAAGGCAACCCCAAATGCCTACCCAACCACAACCCCATCCGCATCCATCTCAAATATACACCCCCACTCAACTACCCATACCACCATTTCCAAACCTGCACATTGGAATAGCTCAACCCAATTGCAAAGCTAAGGCACAACATGTCCAAATGACTCCTCTTGAGCTTAATGATCTTCACCATAGCTCAGGAAGAGTATTGCAGAAAATAGATTATCTTGAAAGCATTGAAGGACCACATCCAGCAAAAGAAGATTCAAAAGACGAGATCTAAGAACCATGGACTGCACTTGATGAAGAGAATACATCAGAATTAGAGATCGAGAGAGTTCCCTCATGGTTACCATCAAATCCTCCATGTATTCCAGAGAAAACTCAGCAAAAAGAGGAAGATGTGAAGGTCATGATAGAAGAAGATATGGAGAATGATCCAGATCAGCAAAAGGACCAAGGATATCAGATCTATATTGAGATATGGTTCCAGATGGTCACTAAGTTGCAGTAGTACTCTCTTCTACAACTATGTCTAATCCATTCAAAGTCAAATCATTTGTTCTCTGAAATCCGGATACCTGTCAAAGCATGCATTTCGAGCCTCCACATCATTTTGTCTCTAATCTCGATGTGCACATGGCTCCATTGGAAGTATTCTTATACTTGAGAATTATTTTGTTTTTCAAGTAGGGTAGGGTAGAAAAAAAAAAAGAAAAAAAGAAAAAGAAAAATGAAAAAATGGAAATAAGAGGAAAAATCTAAGGTGAAAACCTCCTCGGAGGCGCCTTAGATTGGCTCATTGATTGAAAACCTCCATGAGGCGGTCAATGGGTTGGAAAAAAAAGAAAAAAGAAAAAATAATAAGATCCTTGGGTGAAAACCTCCATTGGAGGTGCCTAGGGCAGACAATTAGAGTGAAAACCTCCTTGAGGTGCCCTAGTTGTTTTCAAAAAATAAGGGAAAAAAAGAAGAAAAGAGAAAAAGAAAAAGTAAACCTAATTTCCATTGAATAATTGCAGGTTGCAAGAAGGACATTGTAGGTTAGGAAGATCACTCAAAACAAAGACAGAGGAAGTTTTGTGCCTTCTATAGGAAGTTTTGTGTTTTCTACAGGAAGTTCTGTGTCTTCTACAAGAAGCCTACAAACAAGCCAAAATCAATCTCCGAAGAGGACCAGAAGGCTAGTAATATGTCATGAGGCTGCAAGCATCCATGTTTCCATCCCTCACATTTCTCCATCATTATTTCCATCTCATTGTGCTTCTTTCCTCAAAACTGTGTGTTCTACTGGAAGTTCCTGTAGAAATTACAACATTTCTACAGAAAGCTAGAAATGGATTTCAAAAAGGTAGTTTGGCGAACATGATAGCTTCCTCAAGGGTTCAGAAGTCCTCCTGCAATCTTCAAACTCCTCGTCCATCATCTCCATGCCTGCATCACAACCTAAGTTCATTTTTTTTTTACCATGCAAAAACTTGCAGAATGCTTTGAAGAAAAAATACATAGAACAGAATTTGTTTTTTCCCTAGCTTGCAAACCGTGCATTCATTTACAAAACCGTTATAGGGGGAGTTGTATAGGGATGATGGAAACATGCCCGAGCAATTTTAGCCAATTTTGGTGCATGGTTTCCAAGAAATCAGCCTCCATCACCTTCAACCATTTTTGCATTTTCTCCATATCCATGTATCCGTTTCAAAACCTGTTTCATGGGGAGATGCACATGGGTGATAGTAGCCTGGCCAAGTAGTTTCAACTGATTCCGATGCACGGTTTCTGAGAAATTGATCTCTGTAATCTTCAGCCATTTCCCGTTTTTCGCAAAATGTTTGCATCCATTGATCGCGATTTTGCTATTGGAGGTGCATAATGATGTTAGGAACATGCTCAACAATTTTCAGATCGATCTGGTCTATCGCTCGGGAGAAATGGCGAAAACAAGTTTCTGGCTTGTGAAAATTCAACATCAGCAGCTTGAGGGTGCAGATCTGAATGTGGAAGCCAACTCCTACAGTGTGGATCTGACCAGAGGATACCTACACAAGAAAACAACCATGAATTAGCAGCCAAGCCATCATGCAACCACAGAAACAAATGTAGTAGCAAAAAGCACCTCACAGCAGCCACATTCGACTTCTAGGTATGTGACTAAAACTTGTTCCTCTATTGCATGAATCTAATTGAAGAACTGCATGAACGAATGGAATTGTGGGATTAAGCCACAAATCTAGCAAGGTTAACCCAACATTTCCTTCTCTAGTGCTCAACCAGAAGTCATGCAATGCACATGGACAGTCGACTCACGTGAAAATTAAAACAACCGGGAGTGTTGGCCGTTTAAACCTCAGTGCAATTGATGGCAGTGATTACAAGGGGAAAACATACAGTTCATGAACAACACTACCGTCTGCATGTGGCCACGTACACTTGGCCACTTCACTCCCTCACCACAAATCACACAACAATTACAAAAATGCTCGACTGACTCTCACCACCCTCTGTTCAACTACAATCACAACTGGAGCACGTGTCCACCACGTCCAGATCAGTTAACCAGTGGTCCTCTGCAAGATTCCTACCTGATTTCTCGAGATTTCTGCCATTTTTTTAATTCCCACCTATCGGGCTCTACAGGAAGCACAGTTTCGTTCTACAGGAAGTCTTCTACAGGAAACGCAGAAAACAACCATGCAGAAAGAAAAATTGGGATCTTCGATGAATTTCAAGTTCCAAACGAGGTAGGATCGGGGAAAATTAGTTGTGCATGATTTGTTGGTGCAAAATGGTGAATTGAACATGGAATTAAATTAAAAAAATGAGAGGAAAAGTGTGCCTGCACATTGAAAAAAGGTGAAAAGCCTGCTTGCATATTTTATGAGTTCTACACAGTTCTTTTTTCCCTCTGCATTCGAAATCTGGCTTCTTCTTCCTCACCTTCTTCTGAAAAGAGAGATGCAACCATAGGAAGTAAGCTTGTGTGAAAGAATGAATTTGCAACACTGTCCACTTTCTAGAAGAAAAAAACTATGTTATCCGTTCTCTGATTTGTCAAAAAAATTGATTTCTTTTCAAAAACTAAGAAGCAAATTTAGGTTGGAAAAGTTTGAAGAGAGAAAAAATTGGAAGTTGTTGTTGTGAAAAACATGAAAATTCCAGGAGCAATAACAAGTTTACAAAAGGGGCAATGAGCTATCTTTTTAGAAGAAAACACAGGGGTTTTTGCAAAATTTCTGGCTTCAAGAGAAGAAGAAAACAAACAGTTTTATTTTTGCATGTTTATGCAAAAGAAGCGATGCAATTCTAGGGAAGAATCAAGCCTAAAGAATGTCAAAAAAACAAATGATGAGGGAGCACAAATCATTCAAGCAGAGGGAAAAACAAAGGAAGAATAGAAAAGAAAAAGACTACAGCAGAGAAGGCAGAAGCTAATCAAGATGAGAAGAAAGCCAAAACAGAGCGTGAGGAAGCAAGCTAATAGAGGCAAAGAAGACAAAAGAAGAGGGAAAAAAGGAGGAAGAGCCACATCCAGCCAAGAAGACCAAAACAATCAAAACAATTTCTACAGGAAGCATGAAAACCGTTTCTACACGAAGCCAAAAAACAGTCAGCACAGGAGTTTCTACAGGAAGTTTAGAAACAGGGCATTAGAAGGAAAAATTGCTTGAGATTTTAGCCAGGGAGGCAGCAGCTGTGTTGGCTACCTTAAGCACATCTCCACAGCAAAAAGGGAAGCAAACAAGGGAGCCTTCCATGTACTTTAAGGCAAGAAGGAGCCTGCAGATAAAAGCAGGTAGACTCCAACCACAGTCAAAGGAGCCAATTGTCATTAAGGACACAACAACTAAACAAAAGGAGGAGTCTCCTTCAAAGAGATCCATCATCTATGAATGAGGAAGCCAAAAGCCTTCACCTAGAGAGAGAGAATTAAGATGATGGACTCAAAGACAGTTCTACAGGAAGTTGAGACTGTTCTACAGGAAGCTGAGACCGTTCCACAGGAAGCTGAGAATTCTCTATGAAAAGGAGCACAGGCAGTGGGAAGAAGCAGAGAGAAAAGCATGGTTTCATGACCGAGAAGAGGATATCACTTCAGGATCTTGGCATGGCAGGGAGGCCATCAAAGAGGAGGAGATAGATTAGTTGCTCAGAGGATGAGCAACACTTTCAGTAAGGGGTGATGATGAGCCCCAAAAATGGATAATTATATGGGCTTATTCAACCTCCTAATTCGACTTAATCCACCATTCTCATTAGTTTATTGCATGTTTTTTATTATATTTACGCTAATAGAGTGAATTGGGATAGTCATTATGCCAACAAGTATAATGTGTGCTTTATGCAGTCTTTTTGGTCAATTTGGAGAGAAAATGAAAGGTTTAAATGAGCACTTGGCAGCCAAATTCGTGGAGAGGATTTTTAGGAAGGTGTCCCCTTCATTTATGGGCCCTTACCTTGAATTCTCCACCATCAACTTTGAGTTCAAGGGCCACCAAATCGATTATCACAAGGGCAACCAAGCAAGTCAAGTAGGACTACTGTTAACTACAAGTTTTGGGCAGTCGAGCCCCTAAAGTTTAGGAGGACTTTTGGGGTCCTCAATTTGTATAAATAAGAGGGCTTAGGGCCTCATCTGGGTTAGCTAGTGGTTAGTCACTTTGTAGGCAGAAGTTAGCTAGTTTGTAGTTCGGTTTTTAGTCATTTTTTAGGCAGTAGTTTAGCTCTGCATTTTAGCACATTTTCAAGTTTTCCTTGTGGACGGTTTTTTGGAATGTAACTATTCTTTTGATCAATAAAGATGAATCCAGCTTTTCACCAGCTCTATTCTCTCTTAGGAGGCTATAGCTCTTGGGGTTGGGCCCATATCAAGTGCCCAGTACCTCCTTTGTTTATTTTTATGTGTTTTTGCTGCATTTTTAGAATAAAATCTGTTATTTAGATTTAAATCTTGTTTTGTTATTTAGATTGTTGTTGATGATTAAAAAGGCTTTTCATGTTCAGATTTAGTTGATAGGTTAATCATAGGGAAGATCTTCAGAAAAAGGCTACCAAGCACCTTGGATCTCACCTCCCCCTCAGTGGAATCATGAGCTGGGACCAATGTGACTTTGCTGCCACCAAAAACATTGTCTTTGCTTCACCATGCAATTAGTAGTGTTGGATTCTTAGTTGTCGAACTTGATATCAGTTTTCATTGCATGCTTCAGTTTATGATTGCTTAGTTGCATAGTTATTTCACATATTTCATTGTGAATAAACTCCTTTTCATTTCCTTTTGTTGTTACTTAGGTCAGATTAGAGTGAAGTAACTAGGTCATAGGTTTTATAAGTGTTTGTTTGTTTAGTTTGAAAAACCACTTGCAAAGTACCTTTTATCCTTTCTTACCTGCCCATACTCCATCCAACCTACCTGCTTCATCCTCCATTTCAGATCCTTTCTTTACCTTTGCCACGTTCCCTCACGTTGACCTACTTTCCATATTATTATGTAGCATTGCCTTATCTCTCCTTGAACAAATCCAGCTGTCCTTATCACTCTTCAACTCCATTATCCAAGCCCTGGACCTCCTTACACCCTTATCTCACCTCCATACCCACTCCATCATCTTTCTCCCTCCATCCATCCTCCAAAATCCCATTTCTGAACATCTTGTAGAAAATCGCAGAACATCCTGTAGAAATTCCAGAACATCATGTAGAACCCCTGCAGACTTCTTGTATAAGCTCACGAATGAGGTTTCTTGATAGTAAAACTTTGTGAAAATCTTTGGAAGGGTGTTATGGACCCCTTAGGCCCTCTTTGAACCTTCCCAACCTTCTGCAATCATTTCCTCTCACCAATCCACCTCTGCACAGTCAAAAACCAATTAAAAGCACATGCATGATAATTTTAACAACTTATTCAAAAATACAAAAAGATGTTTTCTTCAGATAGAAGTAGCTTAGACACAAGTATTTTACCTCCCTAGAAGTAATGGCATCTCTTTCAGTAGCTTGCATCCTCTTCTTCGCATAAGGAGGACTAGCTGGTAAAATTAGGGTTTGCACTTTCTTTCAGCTTTTCAGTTTCTTTTCACAAGCAGATTAGCTTCCTTCGAGTTAGCTTCCATCCATCAGTTAAAAAGCTTATTCTCAGAGCTCATAGAAGTTAAGCCCCTAGCTGACTTGTGCCAGCTGACCAAGTGATAGTTGCGGCAAGAGCTAGTACTTGTGCATACAACACCGTCGCTTCCAAGTTTGTTACGAACTACCGGGTTGATAAAATTAAAGAAGGGAGTCCCAGGAGTTGCAACATTATTGATGCAATATTGGGGCCCACCAACTACAAGAAAAGGTGACATGCTGAAATCACTTCCAAGGAGTTGAGGGGAAGGACCAAGGAATCAAGTAATGGAAAAGATCGGGACCGCATGCAAACCCCATCGGATGCATGATCATTTTGAGGGTAAGTATGGTAAGTTAAGAAAAAATTTCGAAGTACACCTCTTAGTTGAGTTTGCAGGATTTCTTGTCATTGTCATATCATTATTTCCTTAGTAAAATGCATGTGTGTAAACACGAAAATTCATTTTATGTGTTTCTTCTACATGTCTTTCTTTCTTTTCACATGTTTGGCCAACTTTCATCTTCAGCATGTTGCTTGCTATGTCATGCTTGCGACCTCATTCTGGTTGTGTTTGAGTTGTGTTTTCTATGTAAACATCTATCACAATCACACACGATGTTGTAAGTATTTTTGCTCAAGTGTCATCACAATCGTCCAGATGTCTATCTCAAGTGTCGTGGTTATCACTCGCACCCATTGGTCATTCACACTAAGTGTATTTTGTCTTGATGGTTCGAGGTGTCTTGTCATTGAGTCATGTTGACTGTGTTTTCGCAAGGTCATGCATGAACAAGTTCATTTGCTCACACACTGAGTCATTTTGCTGAAACTCTATTGACCAAACCTCCCTCCAACAACAACACCTTGGCTGAGCTGCTCTGCACAGTCTCATCTCTCAGTGAACATCTACTACTGCCTAGAACTGCACAGACCTTAAGGTTGCTTCCCAGGAAGTCTGCATAGCATAATCCTGGAGTTGATTCGACTGACTGTCACCCAAAAGAGCGCAAAAGTTTCTTAGCAAGCCATCTCAACCTGCGATGCTCGTAAGAAACACCATTAAGCCTCCAATTGGTCAACCAGAGAGTTCAACTGGGCAGTGACCTCGGGACTCATTCCTCCGAAAATTTGTGTAGAAGCTTCTAAGCATGCCCGCTTCCGCTGACTGAATAAACTATGCAGACATGCAAGACAAACACTCGTTTCCTGTCATTGCACTTGATCAGGTGCTCAAAATTAGACTAAAAAATGAGAGTGCTAAGATCTTGTTAAACTTAGCTTCATATCGAAGAGCTCGTCATTCTGATTCCAATGGTGTGAACGACACTCAAATCTGATCTCGTATGCAGAAGTTAGAGCAAGTCAGAGTTTTGGTTTGACTTTCTCACATGGCAGGATTGGATGACATGGCAGGTTTCATCAGCGAATTGGGAAGCACCAAGTGGCAGGCCACCATTGGTCCCCACATTTTGCAAATCACATATTAGAGGTGGGTCAGTGTTACAAATCAGCCCTCGACGGGATCAAGGTTGTGATGCGATCACCCATCACATATCACACGACATTATAGAATCAGCCTCGACAAGTTCGGGTTACGATGCAATATCGCAATCACAAATTGCAACAAGGCAGGTTCCGCATTCATAAGATTGTTAGTACTTTGTGATTGCAATTAGTGAAAGGATACGAGATGCGATACATTTATAATTGGGTTCAATAGTCCGCCAGGTCCGCCAATATCACAAATCGCACATCGCATGCCTTGTTCACAAATCGTAAGCTTGTAGGACCCCATCGATTACAATTTGTGATGGACAGTCGGTGCCAACGGATTATGGCTTGTTGTGCAGAAAAATTATCGCTCAGTTAGCAGATTTTTGGAGTGAAAATGTGGGTTCCTAACGTATGTGGAGCAATTTGTGGAATAAATAGTGGGAAAATAAGAAGTCATAACTTCTTCAATTTCTCACCAAGTTGGTTGCGAAAGGAGGCTAGATAGCCATTTTTGGACATTTTGAACTGATGGGAGCAGGTTTTAAAAGCATCTGAGCATTTTAAACATATATTTTTACACTTTTGAGCATAATAGAGAGGCCCAAGCCATTGGAAGTTGGACCAAGGAGAAGTAGCCCAGGGGTGAATTTATTTATCATGTGCTTGTTGTAATGTGTTTTTGATGATGATCTATACATGTTTATGCTATTGCTCAATTTATGATTTAGGTTAAATTTCTCATAAAATTAACATAAAAACTCTTCATTTCACTTGCAAAAATTGATGAATCCTTAAGGACAATGAAAACATTTTGTTAATAATATGAGGAATATCTTAGCAATGCAAACTAATATTCTAAATTAGATCAAATTTGGTATAAGAGCTCTAAGTTTTATTTGTGAAAGAAGAATTTAATTATTTGGAAGTTTATGTCATACTTATAAGGTTAAAACTCAAAACAAGTGAAGGAAAGCTGGTTGGAAGCCCTGAAGTTGGGTCAAGAGGAAGAAGAGCTAGGTTTCCACAATCTCCAACACCATTTTAGCCTCAAGTTGTAGTTGAGACTCCAAAGATCATGTCTCATGAAGGAGAACCTACAAACATGATAGAAGATGAGAAGACCTTCAGAAAGGATTTCTTTGATATGACAGAGATGGTGAAGTTCCTCTATGAAGAGAGGAATACCAGGTTGCAAGGGGAAAGTTCCAAACCTCCCAAAGGCAAAGGCTCTTCAGGAGGAGGTAATGGAAAATGAGGTAATGGGAATGAAGATAAACCTCCACCCTCTCCACCATATTCTTCATATTCTTCTTCATAAGCATCCTCACACTCTTCCACTAACACGACCCTTACTCATACTCATCATCATTCTTCAAAAGGAACTGGTAAATCACCTTTTCCATAACTTGCTGCAAAATTCAAGTTTTGCATGCATAATGGTGAAGTGAATGCAAAGAAGCTTGATAATTGGATTCTCCAATTGGAGGTTTATTGCAGGATTCAAAACCTTCAAGAGGATGACATAAAGATTCAGTTAGATTCCTTGAGAATGGAGGGTGTTGTAATCGTTATGTGATTTTTAAGATTGGCAAGACAAAAGCCACAATAGATACATCAAACCACTTATGTGTCTAGGACCTAGCCTTCTTGGACTCAGAGAGGGTTCTCTCTATGTAATTATGATTTAAATTTGTTTTTAGTTCTATAATGTCATAGGCTAGATATTAAGAATAAAAAGATTGTTTGTTTGTTTGTTAATGTGGTTGGAGAAAGATCATTTTTTAATATTTTCTATTGGGCTATGGAGTCATAGGCTCGGTGGTAGCATCAATATTACAAAGTGTTTGTAGGGTAAGATAATTGTTCCTACTAGATATTTAAAGTAGAGTGATAAATGGAATGATAGAAAAATTATATTAGTTAGGATTAAAAAGCATTCAACTATTTTTTAATCATAGTTTACAGGAAAACATATAGATTGTAAACACAGATAGTAGTAAGGTGCTCCAACAACATATCTTAAACTATAATTTATGCTTCACAATAATATTGAAATATGCATGGATGGATAAATGGAAATACATTAAACATAGAAATAAAAACATCACCACATCAAAACAGATCAAGTATCCTGTAAATTGTCCTTTTTATTGATGCTCCAACTCAAAATTACAATTCTCCAAATAGAAAAATCATTCCAATGACTAGGGTCCAACCCCTAATACTCCCAATGCATGGAGTATTTAAACAAAAATTACAATGATTTTCCTTGTACACTTGGAAATATTTTATTTATTACAATGAAGGAAAAATTGACTAATGTAGCCAAGGAGTGGGCACGCTAATTAACCTGGGACATATGTCCCTCTTTTCAGGGATTTTGTTGCCTAAAGTATTAAATTGACTGGAGTGGTTCTACTAGCATGGCTGGTGCTGACTTATCCCTATATGGTCACTCTAGTCATCCTTGTCTCGTTCTTCCTGGTAGTCACATAAGTCACTCCATGCTTCCCCCTCAGGGATCTTGATCTTGGTTAACCTTCGATAAACCTCATCAGCATCATTGTATTTGGAAAATGATGGCTTGACCAGAAACACATACTTTAGCTCATGTTCAATGTAAATTTGATTGCTGATTGCTTCTAGTAAAGCCTTTCCTGTTATAATGCCTTTGATGTTGGATAGATTTGCAACATCTGTGACTATTCCCTATATTTTATTGACATAATCCCCTCTGTCCATGAGTTTGTCATTTATAACAAATAGAGAGGGGAGGCTTTTTGTATGTAGAGGTTGCATGCTATTGAATACCCTGTTGAATGTCATCTCTAGAACTTGGCATTTTTCTTGAAGCTGCACATTTAAACTCATCTTTGTTAGCACCCTTTTGACTTGTAGAATGGTCTCTGT
>APFE031386650.1:0-19246 GCA_000404065.3 Pinus taeda
CATAACTTTCTTGCTTACTAGAAAGGGAATCTGACTAATAGATTTAACCCATTCTGGGTCCACTTTAATCCCACTCTTTGTGATGATGTAGCCAAAGATATTTCCCTTGAACACCACAAAAATTATCTTCTTAGGATTCAAATATATCTCGTATTTTCAACATCGCTCAAAAATTTTCCTTAGATGACACAACTGATCATATCTCATCTTTGAAAGCATTGTCACATCATCTAAGTAAACCACAATGATATGTCCAATCAAAACACAAAATGTGATGTCCATAGTGCGCGTTGGAAAGTATATCCTGCATTGATAACAACAAAAGGAATTCTTTTGAAGGCAAAAGTACCCCACTTTGTCCTAAAAGTGGTCTTGTGTCTATCAGGTTCTTCCACCAGAACCTGGTTGTAACCAGAAAAACCATCTAGCAATGAGAACTGTTGGAGAGGTAAATCCCCTCTACGGATAGAGGCGATCCCTACTAGCCCAAAGGGGGTCTAGCAACAATCAAACAATGCTACACCGCAGGTTCCTAGTTGTAATTAACAAGTGGGTGAGAGAAACCTACTTGGATTCCAACGCTATGTTTGTCGAAGAGATGATCCTCTCGCCCCTTCGCTCCAGCCGATCACAATTCTCCGCTATCCTCGCGGATGAACACCTGCACAAGCAAAAGAGAGCAAACAAGAGCGTAAAATCTACTAACAACAACTATGTATCAATCAGGAAGGATACAATTTACATCAATCATTCATTGGACAAATGGAAATGGAACCATAAGAGTAGTCATCTATCTTTATTAACAGGAAATAGAGTAAGGTACAACCGAAGTCCTGACGCTGAGTCCTTCTTTAGAGGGTCCAGCCAGTATGTCTTCCAAGCATTCACCTTTGAAGCAAATCTCCCAAGTCAAAGAGGTCTCTCTCTCACATACAAGGAAACAAGCTCATGACCTTCCTCAAGCTCAAAGAAATCCTCACAACACACCAAATGCCTACAAAGAGAAGCACTAATGCACCAAGAATTCCTCAAACAAAGTCTATATGTGCCAAACTAGCTGCTCATGGGCAATGGAGGAGGCTTACAAAGGAGAAGGAGTCTCCATGAATAGGTAAAGGATGAGCTTTCCCCCAAGATAAGTGGATGGTCAGTCGAACAGACATGCCAGAGAAAGGATGGCGACCTCAACAATGCTAAAAACCAAGTCTGGAGGGATCTGGAAGGCTGGTTGTTAGAACAAATTCGCCCAAACAGGATCAGCGCGGGTGAGATACTGGGCTGCCGCGCTGACATCGCAGAACTACAGAGGAGTTCTGGTCAGCGCTTAACAGGACAAACGGAGGGTGCGCTGTCCGTAAAATGGGACCAGCGCGGAAAAGACGTGTGCTTCCGCGCTGGCATCGCAACAGCAACACTGACCTTCGCCTGTCAGCACGGTTATTTTATTAACAGACGCGATGATTCATTTAACTTAGGCAAAGAGGGTTTTTTAGCCATTTTGAGGAGCATGAGTATAGGTGAATGTGGTTTATAGCACAGTAGGGAGACTGACATGATGGCAGTGACATTTTACTGTGTAACAAAGATACCCGCAGGTAATCCTAGAAGAAGCTGCGGACCTGCAGGTACGCCGACCAAGGAGTGCAGACATGAATGCACGTTCTCCGTTCAGTAGGTGCGGACCCTAGTTTCACTCTCTCCAATGCAGAAAAGCGCGTGCACGTGGGAGTCTTTATGAATGGTTCATGGTATTTAGCCTGACCTATGTTTTTGGTCCGTGGTTTTGCATCTACAAATATTGATCCAAGGTATTGGGTTCATGGTATTGTGTTACTATGGTTTTGGACCATGGTATGTGAAAGGCTTGCCTATAAAAAGGAAAGGAGGTCTCTTGGCCATACACTTGTGAAATTTAAATATCTTAAGATCTGAAATTTTGGGTGATTGATTTTAAAAGTTAGATCTAAATCAAGGAGAAAACTTAAGGCAAATCTATTGATAAGTCGTGATCTCTCTGGCGCATGAGTAGATCTGTGGATCTGACTGATTGTGGCACATTGGAGGACTGTTAATTTGGCCCTAATCAGAAGTCCGCAGGCAATCCGAAGGAGTAGTGCAAGGGGTATGCAGCGCAGAAAAAGGCTCAGTGTGAGGTACGCAGCACTAGAGAAGGCGCAGTGTGGGCCGCATGCAGCGCTGCAAAAGGAGAAGTGCGAGGTACGCATTGCGAGAAAAGGCACAGTGCGGAAGTACGCTGTCTGTCAGACAGTGAGAGTGCAGACCTGAGAAGAAGTACGCAGAGCAGAAGAACCACTAGTGTGGATCTGTGCAATTTAGACTCAGAAGAGCTGCGGATATTCACAGGCCCCTCTTGGTGAAGTTACGGACTTATCTTGAAACTTTTGTTGACTATATTTTATCTATTGCGGCAGAATTCTAGGTTTAGATTTCTGGTATTACTTTTCTGTCCATGGATCTAGTTTGAAAATTAACGAAACGTGGTCCTTAAAGAAGTAAAAGAGCTAAGGGGGTTGTAGCACCCTTCCAGGAGAGACTGGAAAACGAGAGAGAGTTGTAGCTCTCTACAGGTTGCAGCCTGCGTACTGGTAAAGGACTGCACCAGTACAAAATCATTGTATAAGAAGTTTCTAATTGAAAGAAGATATAGACATATTGCAGCAGGTGATTTTCACCCATATTGGGTTTCCACCTTATATCTGGTGTTCTTTGGTGTGACTATCCGTTTTTCTTGTTCATGCTCATTATTATATGGTACTTTCGTATAAGTTAATGATTGATATCTGAAGATTGAATTAAAGTATAAATTGGGAAAACATATTGAAAAGAATTTAATAATACTGATTCACCACCCCCCCCCCTCTCAGTATTATTTCCAATAGTCATATAGATTTAGAGGGAAGAAGAGATCATGAATTTCCCCTTTGATATCCATGAGGGGTTTGGTGTGGCCCAAGGGTTTTGATGGTTGTTTTCTCAAGGTAAAAATGGTAAAAATTATTGTGTTCGAGGAATATGAATGATTATGGGTATATATGAAGGCGGAAAGTAGAAATTCATGAATTCTAAAGGTCATGTGGGAGTTTACGTTATTAGTCTACTAAAAAAATCATGATAACAGGTCAAGGGCAAAAAATTAGCTGACACGTGGAGTAATCGTTATGCGGGCTAGTAGTGTAGTGCACCTCAATAAGGTAGGGAAGAACTATTGTTTCACAATTGCTATGGAAGCAAAGATATCATGCGATAAAACAAAATTGTGCAAATGAATTGGGGTGCAAGGTGTTTTCTCTCTTAGAGACAACCCCTAGGTTGAGGAAAAGGGTTAGTGCCTAGGACAACTTGAAGTCTCTTGAAGATGAATCATTGTTTCTCAAGACTTAAATATAAAAAGATTTAAATTTGCTTCAATAATCGTACTCAGAGACCAACCACATTACACACATTGACATTATTTCATTCCAAAGAATTATAGTTCAGCCATGGTGGCCTATAGACAGAAAGTGGATCTCCTTTAGCCATTATAGTATAGGTGAGGGCAGAAATAATACAAGGAAATATGGCATAGAGGGTGAGAGATAGTATCCTCTACACTAAACATTAGGAAAATAATATATATACAAAGGAAATGAAATTAGAAACCATGGAGTGCATTTTAAGGATTTCAGTCTTACATCTACAGGTACCATTTTCCATAACACAACATAGATAAATTTGTCATACAATATTGAAATCTAGTAGCTAAAATTACACAATTTCTAAAAGGAAAGAAACACATATGTAAATGATAAAAAAATATAGAAACACATACTCCACATATCATTGTTTGGAATCAACAAAAGCCTCTTCATTAATCTTTCATAACAACATACATGTCATAACACTTCATAACTTGTAAAACTTGTAGAATATTGTAGCCTCTTACCATCAAAATCAAACCCCTACAAATGAGTTCCTCTTCCCTTTTATAGGGAGAGTCCAAACGAAAACAATTACAAAATACCTTGTAGTGAAACAAATATCTAAACTAATAAGTTGCATGAGCGTTCCAAAGGCATGACTATTCTAATAATTACATAACAACTTGTTTCTTTCTTGTAAAATAAAATATTTACAAAATTGCCAAAATGGCAGAGACATGATATGATTTCAAATCAGAAAATATATTCACTTCCGACTCACTTAATCCTTCGAAGTGGAGACATTCTCCACAACCTAGACTTGCGGTGGTTTAACCAACTAGTTAATTCTTTGGCACTTAATTGGTTCTGGTACGAGAGTGTGAATAAGGGTACCATAGTCCATCCTTAAATTTGCGAGCTCAGTGTAAATTGGTCTGGCCACAAATAAGGTATTCACAACCCATAGAAGCTTGAATTATATTTGCAGGTGGTTCACTATGATGTTTCCCTTGAGGGCGGTAGACTTATCATGTGATGACTCCACCTTGCTTTTGGAATCAGCTAAACATTTCTCATATTGCTCCCACAGTAGAAACTATCCTTGGAAATCCCAACAGCCAGGTAACCCTTCTTTATTCCTCTGGTCAAAATTAGAGTTGAATGTTGCAACTAACTTTGCCATCTCAGTCACAAATGTTTCAACCATATCTCTCACTTCCTTCTTCTGGATCATTTGGCGAATTCTATGATTACACCTATTCTGTCAGCAATGCCTATTTCACTTAATTAATCAACTAATTTCTCATCTAGGAACTTGATGAACTTCTCAACAATGTTGGGATTCCTAGCATTCTCCTCTTTGGCTGATTGGACAGAGAATTGAGTTGTTTTTACTGCAGTTCCTATTCTGTGACTAATTTCAAGTGTTCTCATATTTTTTATTGTTTCAAAGATCATATCATCCTAGATTACCTACCTATCTTTGACGAGGTCCATGTTTCGCTTTTGTTATGATATTGTCTTATGCCAATTGATACTTATTATTAATTTAATCCATACTTGCTTCAATGGACTTCAGTTGTTTCTCCTTATTTTTCAGTGTGTTATTTTTATTATGTAGGTCAATTTGGATCATTTTAAGTTCACTCTTTGATAGTTACAACTCTTTTAATACCTTGGTTAACTGATTAGTGGGATTCTATGGGTTTTTTGGCATAACCATGACATAAATACGGGAATAAATCTTTTTCTGGAGCTCAGCCACCCTCAACTTGAGTACCACCACTTCATTATTCCTTTCAGTCAACTCCCTAGCCAAGATTTTCCTCTCATTTTTAACCTGTGCCAATTGTTTGGTCTGTACATGCTCTACATGCAGGACTTTTAAGTTGTTTATTTAGTGACTGCATTTTTTTATTATGAGCCTTTCATAATGGCATCCATAGCGACCTTATCATTGGGATCTAGCCCCAATTTGATAATCATCTATTTTTATCCTTCATTTTGGGGATGGAGGGGTCCTGAGTTGGCCTTCTCCTATTTTAGCTTAGTAGTTGATTTCTCCAACAGCTTCTCAGCCTT
The DNA here is from genome assembly GCA_000404065.3 of Pinus taeda. Taxonomy (NCBI): domain Eukaryota; kingdom Viridiplantae; phylum Streptophyta; class Pinopsida; order Pinales; family Pinaceae; genus Pinus; species Pinus taeda. Next base: position 5,502 of record APFE031386650.1, read on the forward strand.
ATCGGTTAGGGTTCCCTTGCTCAACTCACTATATATAATCTTCCTGCATGTTTGTGTAAATTAATTTTATCTTGTAACGGGACATTAGTCACATCTAGAGATAAATCCACTATCCTAAATTATGGTCTAGATGGGAGGGATTGCATTGACTCTGAAAACAAGGAAATGGAGAGGTTGTCTGAGTTGGCAAGGAATTGTGCATTTGGCACCAGTATTAGTTGGTGAAAGACTTGTTTCTCTCCAGTCAAGAGCCCAAAGTAATCATATAACAATGTGGTCTCTGTAAAGCTCTCTAGATTCAAGGATTTCAAATAAAGGAAGGTGTAGTGTATCAATTCAGGGGTGCCTTTGAAAATTTTCTCCCTAATGCAGGAAATATAATAATTTTTCTCTTATTGAATGTGGCCATGCAACAAGATATGAATTCAGGGAAATGGTACACTGTTGGGGTGACTAAGTGGTACAAACCTGACTGAACGACTTCGAAGGGGTCTTTCTTGTCCAGGTAGAGGCCACTGAAGTCAAAATGGGGGTCATATAGATTTACAGGGAATAAGGGATCATGAATTTTCCCCTCACTGTCCATGAGGGGTTTGGTTTGGCTGAAGGGTTTTGATTGTTATTTTTTCTGGGTTTTGGATGAGTGTTTCCTTAATTTGATGATGATGACAATTGTCAAAGGACAGCGGGACTGTGAATTACATAGTAAGTGGAGAAAATTGGACCATGAGGGTGTGCGGAGGTTCTCATGAATGTTTACATGTAGGAAAATGTAGACACAAACATATGGGATGGCTTGGTATTGAACACATTTCAGTAGATGTATTCAAATTGCAACGTTCAGTGTGTGATGGTGCAAGGGTCACTTCACAGGGACTTTAGGTGGGAAAGGGGAGGATGGCGCATAGGGAGACACATGGAGGAGGTGGATTTGGGAGAGGATGAGGGAGGAAGTTAATGTATCAAATGGTTTCATGCTCGCTTGATAATTGTCCCCGCCTTTGATGTGGTCTCCACACTGGCTTGGTAGGTGGCAGGCCTATTTTATCTCCTATGATGGGCTGCATGGGTGGACTCAAAGCCTAAACTAGATCCCTTGAAATAAATCACAACCATCGATTTGCAAATGTTATTGTATTGATAGTGACTTTTTAGGGGCGAGCACCGGATTAACTACTTTGCTTGTTTACCCATCAGAGCTTTCCCTAGGTGAGGTTTCCTTGAGAAGGATGATCATTTGTTCTGTAGGTGGTTACCCTTTAACAATTTGAGAAATGGGTGAAGGCCTGCTACCACTTGGAAACTCCTCCATGCGAAAGATGGCACCACTTATTGATGAGCTAGAATTTGGATGCCCTCGCACTTTGGTCCCCTTGTTCCTAGAAGTCTGACTCCTTTTGAAATGAAATCAAAATCTGTTACAGGGTTTTAACCTTTCGGGTTATATCGACAAGATGATTTCATGCTCATGTAAAACCTACCACACTTCCACCTATGATTGATCCATGTGTCATTCGCATTTGGGTCTTTTGATCGACGGGATGATATCATGATGATGTAAAACCTACCAAGATTCCACTTGTGATTGTCTACCATGTGTCCACCTCCTAGTGGGTCGATGTTGACGTTACCTTTTCCCAATGATATGTTGCCACCTTCCTAATCAAATGAGAGAGAGAGAGGGGGGGTCCTTAGTCCTTTGTTGTGCAATTAATTTATGTGTAAATAGTCCAATATTGGTCCTTTCAAAATTATTTTAACCAAGGTTGATAGGGTTTCAGGGTTGCGGGCTCTAGGCCTCCAATTTTCTGTATGAGGTTATGTCAATAGACAACCCTGACTCCAAAAGTTGAAGAATCCCTGGTCCTTCATCCATGAAGTTTTTGAAATTGATAATCTGGTGAGTTATTGGATTCTTGGGTCGCATGGTCTCTGGGATTTTGACCTTTATGGGCCAAACATTGACTGCCCCTATCATTTGATCCAAGAGGCCATTTTCAAACTTCTTTATTTCGTCAGAAAGCTCTTTGAGCTCATCTTGTACTCTGAAAATGGCTCCAAACTCTGATATCCTTTTCATTGTAAGTCTCAAGCTACTCAATGTCATTTCTCCTAATCTCATAAATCTTTGGATTTCAATAGTAACAATTTGGTCATTGGAAAAGTTGGGTATATACACCATGGAATTCTCAAAATGTTGCACTAGTTACTCACAATTTCATTGTTGAATATGATAAATCTAGTTTTGTAATGTGTCAATCATTGTTTAGAGAGTGTTTCTCTGTGACACTATGTTGTCTTGCTCCAATTAGTGTTTGGATGATTGTTATCTTTGGCATCATAGGAGGGTTGTTACCTTTGACTTTAAGAGACACTGCGTGTAAGGAGACTTAATGGTGAATAATGGCAGGGTTCGTTTGGAGGTTTGTGGGACTACTCGAGGAGAGAAAAAAAGTGCAAGGTATGGAGTCAAGAGTCAATGTCAAAAATATTCATCAGCAATTGTAGCTTGTAGTCACCCACCTTTTTATCCTTTCTCCCTTTTCCACATCCCTACCCCATTTTGAAACTACAACTACATGCGAAACAAATGGGTGTAAAAGCTTAACTACTTATCATGATGGCATTAGCATTATTACATCATATGAAAGGTTAATATGTTTATAAAAAGAGTCACAGAATCCTTAAAAAACTCACTCAATTTTTTCGAAAGTATAAACAACTACTTAATCAAATTATTATTATATATACCATGTTTAAAAAAGTCATTTATTTCTATTTAAATAACTCTAAATTCTTATAAAATAAAAGATTTGGGCTTAATACTGATATAAAAACACGTATAAATGATGAAAGTTGAAACTTTCAAGAAAGGAAAGAAATATATAATAAGGAATAAAGATATAATAAGATTGTGAAATAATGAAAAAACAAATATATCAATATTGTATGAAGAATATAAGAAGAAAATGAAATTATAAAGAAATATCAAAGCGTTGATATTCAAATGGAAGTAGGAAAAAAAACTAATAATCCATTACATCATATATATGGTTTTTGTTCTAAGCTACATATTTTAGTAGGCTAGAGTCATCTTTGTGCTAGGTTACATATTTTGGTAGGCTAGAACCATCTTTGTCTGGTTCCAAATACTCCCTTGCTATCAATTCATCAATTCTTTTTCTGAAAGCTTTAATTTCTGGAGTGAATATCCTTTGATGTTCTTCAACACAATCCCTCATTAATTGTTGTTGATGCAAGACTTTTTTTGCTTTCATTATTCGAACAATGACACAATCTATTGTGTGACATCTTTCTTCATTGACACATTCGATGACTTTCTTCTTCTCATCCACTTCCACTTCCACTTGTGCAAGTGTAATTTTAATCTTTATCTTTGTACATAGTCAAGAATATGAGCCCAATTTTAATGGGTGTAATTTGTTGTGTCAAGAGGCTCTTTTTATAGTGCAATTTGAAAGAAATATGTAACTCCTTCCATACTGAACAACATAGGGTTTGACACAAGACATTTAATAACAAATATTAATAATTTGGGCTTTGAGATTTATGTAAGGTGAGTTTGCATAGCTAATCTGAACATTCATAGAATCATTGTTTTGTGACAACATTTTTGATCTCATAACCATACCATAGTATTACTCAATAATTCAACAAATCCCCTTGCATGATTCGCACTAAACTCGAAAGGAAGAAAACAACAAACTTTCATTTTCTTGCAAGAAACTTCTCCTATTGTATTTGTTGGGATTCAACACAGCCAAAACGTAGAATTATTTCCACTAAACTACAAGTACATGCGAAACAAATGGTTGTAAAATCTTAACTACTTATAGTGATCGCATTAGCATTATTATCTCATATGAAAGGTTAATAGGTTTAGAAAAAGAGTCACATAATGCCTGGCCAGTGCGATTGAAGCCCATATATCGAGCAAATGGATACTTTTTCTTCAACTTAATTTGAACCCATTTGCTTTAGGGAAGAAGAAATATCTTTGGGATATATGTGTAAATGTGAGCCATCAATAAAACTTGTCACACCTTTTCTTTTCGTTTTGGGATACAAAGAGAAAATACTATTATAATATCCCTAAGACTACTATTATCATCTAGAATACTCAGAGAAACACATAAAGGACTGACAATTCAATTGAGCTTAGATCACAACAAAACCTTAGATCTAACATAACTGTTGTTGTTATCGAACATCAACCTTTTTTCATTCCAAAGAAAGTTGATTAAATTTAATTAACTCACTCAATTTTTTTCGAAGAATAAATAACTAGTTAACCAAATTATTATTATGTATACCATGTTTACAAAAACATTTATTTTTATTTAAATCATTCTTAATTTTTATAAAATAAATTGTTTGAGCTTAATACTAAGCTTAGTGTAAATTTGTGAGATTAGTGTAAATTGGTCTGGCCACAAATAAGGTATTCACGAGCCATAGAAACTGGAAGCATATTTGCAGGTGGTTCAATATGGTGTTTCCATTTAGGATGATAGAATTACCATGTGATAACTCCACCCTTCTCTTGGACTCAACTAAAAATTTCTCATACTTCTCCCACCGTAGAAGCTATCCTTGGAAATCCCAACAGCCAGGTAACACTTCTCTATTCCTCTGGTCAAAATTAGAGTTGAATGTTGCAACTAACTTTGCTAACGCATTCACACATGTTTCAGCCCTATCCCTCACTTCCTTCTTCTGTTTCGCTTTGGTGACTTCTATGATTACACCTATCCTATCAACAATGTCTATTTCCCTTAATTCATCAACTTATTTCTCATCTAGGAACTTGATGAACTTCTCAGCAGTGTTGGGATTCCTAGCATTCTCCTCTTTCACTCACTCGACAGAGTATTGAGGTTTTTTTACAGCATGTTTCTATTAGTCCATCTAGAGATAAATCCATTATCGTGAATGGTGGTCTTGATGGGAGGGACTGCATTGACTCTGAAAACAAGGAAATGGAGAGGTTGTCTGTGCTGAAAGGCAATTTTGCATTTGCAGTCAAGATTAGTTGGTGAAAGACTTGTTTCTCTCCAGTCGAGAGTCCAATGTAATCATGAGTGTGGTCTCTGTAAACTTCTCCAAATTCGAGGATTTTAGATAAAGGATGGTGTCGTGTATCAATTCAGGGGCACCGTCCAGAATTTTCTCCCTATTGGAGGAAATATAATAGTTTTTCTCTTTATTGAATGTGGCCATGAGACACAATATGAATTCTGGGAAATGGTACACCGTTGGGGTGACTAAGTGGTACAACCCTCACTCACTCAACAACTCGGAAGGGGTCTTTCTTATCCGGGTAAAGGCCATAGAATTCAATTGGAGGTCATGTAAATTTAGAGGGAAGAAGGAATCATGAATTTCCCCCTCGGTGTCCGTGAGGGGTTTGGTGCAGCTCAAGGGTTTTAATGGTTGTTTTTCGAGGTTATTATTATATATACCATGTTTAAAAAAAACATTTATTTTTATTTAAATCATTCTTAATTTTTACAAAATAAAAGGTTTGGGCTTAATACTGATATAAAGACATGTATAAATGAAGAAAGTTGAAACATCTCATATACATTAAGTTAATCATACATTAGATTGTGAAACTTTCAAGAAAGAAAAGAAAAGAAAGATATAATAAGAAATAAAGATATAAAAAAACGAAATTATAAAGCAATATCATAGTATTGATATTCAAATGGAAGTAGGAAATAAAAACTAATATTCATTACATCATATGTATGGTATTTGTCTTATGCTACATATTTTAGTAGGTTGGAGTCATCTTTGTCCTAGGCTACAGATTTTAATAGGTTGGAATCGTCTTTATCTGCTTCCAAATACTCCCTTGTTATCAATCCATCAATTCTTTTTTGGATAGCTTTAATTTCTAGAGTGAATATCTTTTGAATTTCTTCAACACCATCCCTCATTAATTGTTGTTGATGCAAGACTTTTCTGACTTTCATTATTCGAACAATCACACAATCTATTGTGTGACATCTGTTGAAATATTAATATCAACTGTCGTGCGCATTTATTCCAGAAAACCACCAGTTTCCATCGCACCACCTTTCTCGCAATGGTGGTATTTTCTCAAATGGCAGTGATGACAATCATCAGCTGACGCGTGTCCTCAGGCTGATTTTCAAAACAACTTTTCATCGGAACATAAAGGTCGGTAGAAAAGGGTCGTGCGATATTGTTGTCAGCCGTTGGATTAGATCTACGATTGTGGAAAAGCCTACAACATGAATATTGACGTCGAGTAAAAGTTTCATTTTTTGACCGTCATTTGTATCAGTAAAGTAATTAATGGTATTTACTCTGGTTCGTAGATTGTAGGTAAATGTTTTTGATTTTAATGTTTTTAATATGTACGAGAGTATGGAACCAAGTAAATGTAATGTCATTTGTTTTATGTTGTTCATTGAATATGTTTTGAAAAAAAAAACATATGCATATGTAATGTAAGTAAGGGAAGTAGAGCGCAGCATATGATATGTGAAATTCACACAGCAGTGTGAAAGTGAATGTTGTTCATTGCATTGTAATGCATTACACGCAGCAGCGTGAGAAACAGTTATGTGCAGTTGTTCGTTGAAAAAGAGAATGTGCAGTAGGGGGAGTAAAAATGTTTTGTTTCGTTTGTTGAGATAACAAATGTCAAGAATGCAGCAACATATTTGTTATCACTTAGGTTGTCCCTAAGCTCCTGAAGGGATACGACCGAGGTAACCACAAACCAATCTTTGGATTGTAGGTTCTAGCCCACCTGCAATCAAAGAGGGCTCTCTTTTGATGATTTAGCTTTGTTGATGATGATTTTAGGCTAGTTATTGGGTTCAATGGGTTTTGTTTATGTTTGGATGGTGTTTGAATGGAAGGAATATGCTTTCAAGCAGAGAGGCAATGCATAGATTGATAAGTTTCAAGCCATTGGGCATGGAGTCAAGGAGTAGGACCGCAGGTATGCTTTCTTGATCCCAAGAGGAACATGGAGCAAGGTAGCTGCCCATGAAACAACCTTCAAGCTAAAGAGATGGAGTGAAATGTAAGGAATGAGAGGTAATTAAGAATCTCTCAATCAGCTTAACGGAGGGAAGGAAAATGATCTCTATCTAGGGGCAGTTAAGAATCCCTGGATAACTGTCATACATAGTGAATTAGGGAAAATATGAACCATGTGGAATTCATATTTATGCCTAAAATAGATGAAAAACATAAAGAAATAGCAGAAATTGAGCATAGAGTGCAACTAAACAAATTCTAAGCTAATCTTTCTTTTTGCTGTTTAGACAATGATTTATGAATGGAAAACAGAGGTAAGAAGCACTTATTGGGTCATGTACCAGCACAAGAATTCCACAGTCACTCTTCAACCATTACACACAGTAAAAAATTCATTCTCCAAGCTCGTAAGCAGTCTTTGATTATAGAAATTATCAGATATCTAGTGTGAGTCTCTGCTTAAGCAAAACATCCAACCAACAAAAACCAACCCCTATTACATTGTTTAGGGTTGTCTTTATAGGTAAAATATCCAAAAGTATTTATTATAGCTGACCTAAATAGGTCTGCGGGAAAAGATTTTAAATCTAAACTTGTGCTGAAATTAAATGCAAATAAAATATCTATTGAGCTGCGCCAGAAGTAGCTGGATCAAAAAGAGTTAATGTAGTGTCCTCTATGACTTGGTGCAGTGCTTTTGCAATAACTGTGCTTTGAGCTTTGGTCCACTGATCTTATGTGAGTTTTAATGTGCAGTCACTATGATGATGAGCTTTGAATGTTTCCTTAACTGCTTCTTGACTTTTAAGGATTTCTTTTAATGTTTTATTCACCTCGAGCCCTAAGAAAATCTTCACTGATACACTTCGCCGCAACACTAATACACTTTGCCGCTACCTGATCTTCTCTGGCATGAATTTTGGCTTCACATTTGCTCTGATACTCTTTAATGCCTGAATCGGGCCTCTCTCTTTATGATGATATGCTAAAAACCATTAAATCGGTCCTTTTCTGCCATTTTTGGAGAAAAAACGGCTAAGGAATCAAAAGATTCCCCAAAGATTCCCCAATTTAGTGCTAAGCGCTAATCGCGCATTGAAAACTGCCTCAGAATTTGAATCCAGACCTCCTAAGATGCATTTTCGCGCTTGCCCGCCCTTCTTTGGCGGGTGACGTGAGCATGACGTCAGTGGAGGGTCTTGGTACAACAGATGACGTCAGCGGGGTGATGTGGCAGGGCGTTGGATGGTGCAGTGCCTTATATGTTTTTTCGATGTGATAGCGATAACTGAAATGCTGCGATTTGCAATAAATTTGCAGTGAAACATGTCTTAATGATAAATCATGTTTTAAACGAAATATATGAATAAATGGAGGCATGCAGTGAGGAAGTATTTGTGATGCAATATGCTCTGTTGATGCGATGGCAATGTCACATCGAAGTAAAAGGAAGCGGCATGGATTTCGGGAACATGACTCTTGCGATCGCCGATTGACGACTGGTGATATCACATCGGCTAAAGGGGAAGGGGTATATATATGTGGCATATAGTATTGCGATACGCCGACTATGAAATGGCATCGACGAAGCATCCATCAGGGAGGACAAAAAATGAGCAACATTAGCCTTGAGACCTCTGACTGCGATATCGTGTCGGAGGGGGTCTAAAGGGATCGGAAGAGTGTTAAGGCAGTCGGCAAGGGTTATTGCAATCGGCAGAAGGGTATATATTCTTTTGAAGAGTATTTGAGGCCTCAGAAGGGGTCCGATAACCTAAAAAAAGGAATTTCATGCTCTGGAAGGAGCCCATTGCATTGGAAGATGGTTTTAAAGGGGAAAAATGAGGGTTCTTGCTATGTTTTAGGCAAACTTAGCAATTCCCAAGTGTACTTATGGTTATTTTTCAACCAAGGGGAGGGGATAAGTGTATAGGGGAGTTTATTAACATAGTTTTAATAGTGGATGGGGAGATAGATAGGGAGCTATATAGTAAATTTAGTAGTTAAGATGACCATGATGAGAAAGCGCTAAGTGTGTGAATCTTAGGCTATTAAGGGAAACAATGATTCATAAAGGGAGTATGAATATTCCTTGGGCAAAGTAGATCTTTACCGAGGTGAATGATATGGAAAATGATGAAACTAAGAGGCATCAAGCAGATCTTGATCTCTTCAGGGAAATTAGTGAGTGATTTGGGGAATAAGGAAGAAGGGGGAAGTTAGTCATGCCTCGCTTGAATCTTTCAAATGGCAACTGCCTGATAATTGTGACTTGAACAGATATGACACTTGAAAACATGAAATTGATGACAAATCAACATTCTGCAACCTCAAAACTACCTACCCAGCCTACTTATGTAGCATTTTCTCTTCATTTTGGTTTGGGTGCACTTAGACTTGCAGACCCAGCTTTTCAACTTTTTCTTTTTCCGTCCTCCTATCTACATCTACACTTATTTCATCCAGGGGCTCAGATTAAGCTGTTGAGGACCCTTGCTTCTCTACCTGTCTCAGAATCTACCAAGATTAAGTTGTTTGGACAGATATTCATTCTCTATATTCGAAAACAGGAAATTGAAACCTAGGGAGACCAAGATTAAACTGTTTGGATCTCCCTTTAGCTGAAATCTTCAAAAATGGAGTAACTCATCAAAATTGGAACACAACAGTGGCACTTGAACTGGCACATTCTCATGGCATCCTTCTTTGGATTTTGTAGTAAATATGGAAAATTGCAGCATGCAAAGTATGACATATTTGGCATGTAAAAATGTCAATCATGAAAGATGAGTAACCTGCTGTAGCAGGAGGCTAACAGTGGCTCCACTTGGGGATGGCTTTTCCTTGTGAAAAGTCAAGAACAACAGGTCAGACTACCTGGATCTTCTATTGTTGCTGTAAATTGAAATTTCTTAGTGCTGACTGTCGGATAATTGAAACTATGGAATGAGAACAACACTTTCCCTCAACTGATTTGGTTGTGACGTGTGTAGTACAACCTGCTTTCTTCTGCGTGCTCTATCATCCTGATTGTTTACAAAAATAAAACAAAGTGTTGATATATACAAATATATATGTACAGACATAATCTTGTTGGGATATCTTCAACAAAAGGGATCATGGTAATGTTTTAACATTCGACCATTTACAGGGCCCTCTTCAGTTGTGTTGCCATCTACTAATTTGAGGAAATATGTGTTGTTGGAATGGACCTTTCCAAAGAAAATCAAACTTAGCATATTTTCCTTTGTCTCTCTTCGTGAATCCCACCTTAGAACTTTGTTTCCAACACAGAAATCCTCAGCCTTCGCTCTCTTATCAAACATCTTTTTGATTTTCTCTTGCAAAATCTGAGCTCTGTCATACACATGCTCTCTGGTTTGTTGAAGGTGAATGGTCTGATAAATTCTTCTTTGAATGTAATTTGGTTCAGCCTGAATCTCCTGTAACAGTTTGATAGTAGGAATTCCCAAAGATGAAGGAAATATGGCTTCCATGCCATATACTAGCTCATAAGAGCTCATCCCAATGGATTTCTTGGTTGAAAGTCTGTCTGCCAACAGGGCATTTGTGAGCTTCCTATGGCAATTCTTTTTGTTCTCTTCCAGCACTTTCTTTATGATGTTGATGAGGCTATTATTGGATGATTTGGCTAGGCCATTACCTTGAGGATAATAAGCTGAAGAGTGGCCCAAGGTAATGTGAAATTTATGGCAGAAGTTGATCATCTTTTTGGATTTGAAGGCAGCAGCATTGTCAGTGATGATTTTCTCAGGGAAGCCAAATCTAGAAAGGATATTGTCCTCAAGGAATCTTATAATAGTGGAGTCATTGGCTTGCCTACATGGGATGGCTTCAATCCACTTGGTGAAATAGTCGGTGGTTGTTAGAATCCACTTGTGCTGCCCTGAAGAAGAGGGATGGATTTCACCTATGAAGTCAAGACCCCATTGTTGAAAAGGTTTTTCGTTTGAGATAGGCTTAAGGGGCTAAGGCAGCATTTTTCTTTTTCCTTCAAAGGTTTGGCATTTGTGACATGAGACAAAAAAATTTTTGACATCCGCAAACAATGAGGACCAATAGAAACCAGCCCTTAATATCTTATCAGCAGTGGATTTCCAATATAGATGCCCTCCACAGTCTCCTGCATGGAACTCTTTCATGATGCTGTTGGTTTCATTTATGGTTATACAGTTTAGCAGTATTCCTTCATGATTTTTCCAAAACAGGGCACCATCTAAGACACAGAACTTCAGAGCTTTCATCTCCAAAAATCTTTTCTTCATCCTGGCAATCCTGAGGGAGCACACAGGTTTAACAATACATAGCAAATATCGGCATACCATGGGGATTGTAAAAAGGTTTCAATGATCTGTGGAGTCGCCAGCTCCTATTCATTGTCCAGTTGGTTAATGTCTAAGGCCTAAATTTTTTTTTCGGACATCATCTTGGCTAAACCCTATCCCTTTATCAGCTTTGTGGGTTTTATCTCGATGTCATATTCAAGAATACCGGCAATCCGTTTGCCTCTTTTCCCTTCTATGCCTTCTTGAGATAATATGTCTTTTACAACAACATTCGGCACATAAGCAATCACATGTGAATATAAAATGTAAACTCGAAAATCTTTAATTGCTTTAACAAGAGCATAGGCCTGCTTCTCCATGATTTGGTACTTCAAAGGTGCATCTCTTAAGGCTCGGTTGAAAAATGCAATAGGATTTTCATTTCCTTGATCATCCTTTTACAGAAGGACAACAACTATCGTGTGCTCTGAAGCAAAGGAAAAGATGATAAAATCCTTGTCAAATTGTGGACTTGTGAGTACGAGCGTTTGAGTCAAGGCAGCTTTGATACTCTCAAAAGCCTGCTTGGTTTCCAGAGACCATCTTACCTTAGCATCCTTTTTTAACATGTTACTTAAAAGTCTTATCAGTTCTGCTAAGTTTGGGATAAATCTCCTTAGGAAATTGATCTTTCCAAGGAATGCTTGCAACTCTTTTATCTTTCTTGTGTATGGAATTTGAAGGATGGCTTGGATCCTTTCCGGGTCAATTCTGATACTGTCTTTTGAAATAATGTGGCCTAGCAACTTGCCTTCCTCAAGGCCAAACAAGGACTTTTTGGGGTTCAAGGAAATGCCATATTTCCTACATGTCATGAAAATTTGCCTTAGATGCTTAAGGTTCTCTTGATCAGATTTGGAGAAAGGGGTTAAGTCATCAAGATAGACAACAAGGAATTCATGGATTTCTTTGGCAAGTGCAATATCCATTGCCATTTGAAAGGCGGCACCAGCATTCTTTAGCCTGAAAGGCATTTTAACATACTTAAATGTTCCCCATGGTGTGGTAAAGGTTGTCTTGTCTTGGTCATCCGGGTGAAAAAGTATTTGGTTGAAACCTGAGAATCCATCTAGTAAAGAAATTCTAGAGGAACCCACTACTCTTTGTAGGATGTGGTCCATTTTAGGAAAAGGGTAGTGGTCTTTTAAAGAGACCTGGTTTAAGTTTCTTAGGTCTAGACACAGTATGATCTCACCTAATTTTATTTCTTGTGGGAACCAGATTAGATACCCATTCAGAAAATCTAATGGGTGCTATGATACCAGCCGCAAACATTCTCTTCACTTCTTTTTCAATTAAGGGGAGAAGCACAAGATTGATTCTCCTCAACTTCTATTTGAAAGGCTTCTGATTTGGTTTTAAGGGAATGGTATGTTGAATCACAGAGGTGTCATAGGACTTCAATTCCTCATAACTCCAAGCAAATACATCTTGGAACTCTTTGAACAAATCCACATACTTTGGCTTTTGATGAGGGGGCAGATTTTTGGACAATTTAATCATTTGGGGCTTCTCTACTGTTCCTATGTTATGTTCTTCTATAGCAGCATCTAAAGGCTCCATTTTTGGCTTTTTGGGCACATCGTTGTCATCAAACATGTCTTCTAATGGAGTGAGGCCAACAGGAAAAAAATTATTCTTTAGATCAATGAACTCAGCCTCTGCTTTGGCTATTTCCTCCAAATGCATTTGTTTCAACTGTTCTATGTTTGCATTGTCAAAAACAGTTGGGTTCAGGATTTGTTTTGCTGTTGCAATTGTTACAGCCTGCTGATTTTCATTTGTTTGTTGTTGGGAATTGTTCATGGCCTCCATGTCAATGTTTAAATTTGAAAACTCGCCCTCAAGAGTGAGGAAATTGTTAATGTGGGCATCATTTTCAAATACTTGCCAATCTCTAATATTTTTAGGAACAGCGGGCCTATGTTTTATCTCAGCAGCAAAATGGTGATTTGGCTCAAAGGGAAGTTTGCATGTGCTAGCAAAAGTGGCTAGACTGTGTGCATGAATGTTATGGTTTCTAGAAATCTTGGCAAACTCGGATTCAGCGAAGGTATTAAGTATTTCTATTGCAGCAGTCCTATAGGCCCTCATTCTATTGTCATTGGTAAAAGAGTTGCCTTTCATTTGTTGTATGCTTAAAATGGAGTCACCTAGAATGGACAGCTTTGTAGCTCCTAGGACTTTGAGCAATTTTAGGCCTAAGAGGAGAGCCTCATACTTTGCCATGTTGTTGGTACATTTGAAATTTAGTCTGTAGGCATGGCCTTCTACATGATTGTCATGTGTATTGTGAATCCATACACCTGCCCCTGCTCCTAACTTGTTGACAGAACCATCAAACTCTAAATACCATGT
>APFE031386651.1:803-13182 GCA_000404065.3 Pinus taeda
TATCTCCAGGTTGTTGGGAGCAAATTAATGCATCCTAAATTTGATGTGAGAGCAGTTAGATTCTCTCTACTATAAAATAGGTTGTCATACGGATAGCTGGGAGAGAGTGTGAGGATTTCTTGATGTAATCTCCAAATTTATTTAATATATTCCTGATGCCTATGTTTGGTGGACGTAGCCCAGATTGGTTGGGTGAACCACGTTAAATATTGTGTTTATGTGCTTGACTGCTGTGTTAATTCTTCTGTGTGTTTATTAAATCGCTGTGCACCTGATCCAACATTTCTTTTGATCAATGAAGTTATCGGGTGCTTGAATCTTCATCGTATCAATTATGATGATGAAAGTAATTGGCCGTGCATTGGAATACAAAATTTGAAATGGGCGCGGAGGGAACGAGGGACCACTTCTTTAACGGCATATACAAAGTCCACGTCAACAGAGGTGGAAATTGAAATGGAAAATACAAACATCCACGTCAATGGAGGTGCAGATGGCAGTTGTGTGACGACGCTTGGAGGAATGGAATTACCGGAATATGGAAAACGAGAATCGGAAGAGGATATGCGAAACGGCAAGTTGGGTTGAAAGTCGACGTTGCTCGAAGGAATACAGTTACTGGAATATGGATAACAGGAATCGGAGGACGATATCGGAAACTGCTAACGGAGAAGGGCCCAAATCGTTGGCCCTACAACCCACGCCATTTCGACATTGTTTTTAGCTTTTCATTATATAACAAAATATGTTGATTGGGAAACTGGTTATATAGTTTTTGGCATCCCCTTACAAGATTACATTTTAAGGACCATATATTTGGGTTATAAACCCAACTGGATTACAATTAGCTCAACTAAAAATTACAAGAAAGGAGTGTTCGTCCCACTAGATTTCCAAAGATCGATTGACCACCAGATTAATAAGCATACATTCCAGCCCACCGAATCGATTTTATTTCCGCAAGGAAACACTGGAGGCGGTTCCGCGAAACAAAACAAGTGCGAGTTGGTCAAGGCAACCCCATTGGTTTTTAAGCATTGCATTTTTTCGAAATGTTACGGTCAAGCGTTTAACCGTCCATCCAATGGGGAGAAGAAAATCAAACGGTTTTTATCACAGTCCAAAAGAGGTCGACTTACAGTTAGATTGACCCAAATAAAACGAAACGTGAGGTGTAACGTAACCTAAGCTGCTTTATTCCAGGTTATTACCCATATTTATTTGAAACAAAAATGACGACCCATCTTAAGGCTTAGATCCAGTCATAATTCAATAATAAAATTCATGTTCAGCGTAGAGTCATCTGCAACTATGGTTGCCCTATTTCCATTATTGTTTTCGCAAAAGATTTAACTCAAATCTGGCCTCTGAGTTTGTAATATTTTCGATGTTTTTTCCAGGGAAGATTCAACTTAAATCGTAATTTGGAGATTGCAATAGTCCTAATTTTGCAATTTGGGTATTTCAAAACTGCAGGATGGTTTGTCAATCCATATAGATTATCATAATTTCATAATTGCAATTTAAACTATAAATTAGTCAAATTAGTGAATTTTTTGTTTGCGGAAATGTGACCAAAACAATAAAAATTGTTGTTTCATATTTAATCTAGCAGTTAATCTTTCCATCATATATATATATATATATATTAATAAACATCCCCATCTTTTGAAATATAAAAACATGAATGTGGACACTCAAAACCGAGAACAAATTGAAAGTTGATGCTACTGGAATTCAAGAGCATGTCAACAACCTGAATTCTCAACAGTAAACTACGTGTGTTTCCTAAGTGATTTGAATTTTGATTTACGTGCGAATTCAGAAGTAGCAACCCTTCTTCCTCAGTTGACGTAAGGTTCTTAAACCTGTGGTTGTAAGTTCTAACCCCACGTTGCGCGTGTCGCATTCATTTATTGCATATTTTAAAATGAAATATCTTTGTTTTCTTTTTTTCAGACTGTCTGGATTTCTTATTCTTCTTATTCTCGAGCTTCTGTTTGTTAGAACCGTCGGGGATTTCTTATTCCCAAGCCCCTGTTTTGGCAAAATACAAAACAACCATTGCTAAGTTTAACACACAACAATCATCTAGCGTCGTGGGTTCGGACCCCACTCTAGGCGGGTGTCGTTGTCTGTCAATTTACTGTTTGGACCAAATTCAATACAAGCACGGCAGGCCGTGGATTCGAATCCCGGCCAGAGCTAACCAGCCTGTATCGGGCCACCAGCCTTTATCGGGCCTTTAATGCATTCGATATCGGCTTCACCATACATACATGTCATGTAATAACGTGACAGCGCTGCGGCCGGGAAAGGTCTCGTGGCCATCGTTCCCAAGATCTTTCACTGACTCAATTAAACCATTGACAGATACCAAGACGACTCAATTAAAACATTGGGAGATATTTTCCAGACGCAGCACGTAGCTGTATTTCAAATTTCAAATTTCAGTTTTGAGCGCCGCTCTATTTCAACTTTGAAATTTTAGTTTTGCACCGCCCAAAACACTACATGAATTCCCATGCCCTGGATGTTGGCTTACTGGTGTATTTCTTCCTAACCAACTGCTTCTTTGTTTTTGGTGCTGGTTGTTTTTTTTTTAATTTTTGAAGCCATGGATGCCATTGTCATTTCATGTTGCATGTGGAAAGCAATGAGGCTTTCCCGTAGGTAACGTCGGTCTCTCTGTTTCACCTGGCATCCGACCACGATGAAATTGTGAAACATAACGCCCTCTTCAATCAATTTTTGCCTCTCGGCCTGTCAATTAATACTTAGGACTGTAATATCAATTGCTCTGCGTGGAATTCAATTCGATGTCATCAATTTTGTTTCCTTGCAGCTGATACAAGAGGAGGCCGCTGTTAGAAATGAAATTGTGGACGGAGGAACCATGTAAGGTGAAGGAGGCCTTCAACGTGTTGGACGGAGATAACGACAAAAAAATCAGTTTGTTGGATCTCCCACATTTCTTCACTAGCAGGTGCTTCCACATGGGGAAGGGGCTGAGCAGAGAGGAAATTGAGGGAAGAATAATTGTTTCCCATGCCGACAACAGTGGCTCAAGCAGAGAGGAAATGGAGGGCACGATAATTGTTGTCGACGCCGACAACAGTGGCTCTGTGAATTTTGAAGAGTTTCACCGGATTCTATGGCTCATTACACAGGAAATCGATGAAATAAATGAACCCAGATCCAACCCTAATAATGGTGAAATGTGGGCATTGAAGGAGGTGTTTAATGTCATGGAAAAAGACAGAGATGGGATTGTAAGCATAGAGGATCTGAAGACCATGTTCTCCTTACAAATCGAAAAGATTTTGTTGCATGTTCGAATCTTAGGCCAACGAAGATGATGATATAAATTTTCATACAGGAAGCGATTGCCTCCATAGCATAAGTTTGATTTCAATATAGACGTCGATTGGGATGCCTACTACTAGAAAATCAAAGGTCGACGACAATCAAATTTGTTTTCCCGTTACGGTTTGGTTGGTCCGTTTGCTTCGCCATTTAATGTGATGGAAAATGTAGGAAATGGGCTACATTTTAGGTGTTAAATATTTCATTTTTATCATTTCTGTAATGTTTCATTAAAGCCTGTAATATTGTGATGGAATTTAATTTTCAGTGAAGAATAATGCAAATGCTTCCCCTGTGGGCACGACCTTTTACATTCAATGTAACACTTATGATGATGTTAAAGTGCACGATTTGCTCGTTGGAGGCTACCTTCGGAACGAAAAAGCTTCATCGTTGGAGGCTCCCTTCGTGATCTTATGAACTTCAAAGTCGTTAACATAGTGCACATTTGGTGGGTTTATAAGAGACAAAATAAAATTGAATGCTTTATCATTGTTAAATGTTACTATGTATGAAATTAAAATTCTCTCTATCAAGCTTTTGTAAATTGGTTATTTTTTTTAAATGTGAGATGAAATTTGAGTCATGAATGGAGGAAAAGAATATATATATTATATATATATATATATATATATATATATACTTAAAATTTTGGAAAATTTAGATAGTCTAATTAAAAAGTTTTTTTAGTTAAATTTAATTAAAAATATTTAAAAATATATAATAATAAAATATCCACTAACTAAGGATCGTGAACCCAGAAAAGTATCTATATAAATTTGAAATTAAATGAATAATTGAATTAAAAAATTAAAAAATGTGTTTATAATAATAATTTATTGTATATTTGCAAAAAATTGAAAAATTTAATATTATCATTTTTATATATATTAAAGATTTTAAAAATTATTTAGAAAGACACCCTATTATAAAGATTTGAAAACAAAAATGAAATTATCTATGGACAATGGAAGCAAGGATGTTTGGATCCTACTAATGGATCATGTAAAAGTAGCAGCCATGGAGCGGCAGCTGCAGCAGGAGGTGAGTTGCACTAGGGTTTCTGTGACCCACCAAGTGTTTAATTGGATTTGGATTTTGAAATAGGTTTTTTTTATTTTTTATTTTTTATTTTTTTTAATCTTTATTGGTTAATTGGATTTCGATTTTCAATAGGTTTTTTTTAACTTTTTATTTTTGTGTTTTTTTTTTTTTAAATCTTTATTGGTTCGTTTGGTCAATAATAATGCAAAATGATGATCTTGGTGCAGGTAGATGAGTTGAGGGAAAAAGTACGACTGATGAGGGGACGAACTATGACAACATGTTATTGAGATGTTTTGGAGGACAATGATGTTGAGAAAGTATTCATTGATTTACATCATGGTTTAATAAGTGTACATTATTTGGAGATACCACCACACATTAGGTTTTAAAAGTTGGGCAATAATAACCAATGTTATTCTAATATGTGCATGCACATGTCCAATAATGTTGAATATGTCAAAAATGTGCAAGAAGGGATTAAAACGAAGAAAAATAGTGATATAATTGCAACTCCTTTTCTATTGATAACCTTTTGAGAAATGGGGATTCGGTGTAATAGTAAATATTAATCGTAACTCCTCAAAGTAAAAAAATTACATATTGATTCCAACAAAATTGCTTCACATTGTAAAACAAGTTACAATTATAAATTTCAATGACATAACAGTGATTCAATTCTTGTAAAAACATATCATCACTAGGCTTGGTGTCCCATCTATACTATTGTTTGATATTTCCTCATAGTTTTCGTTTGTAGATGTAACCAACAAAGGATTTGCCTTATGCTTTTAAGCTAGTTATTATTACTAAGGGGATGTTTTCTTTGGAACAACAAACAAAAACTTGATCAAGATTATCAAGAAGGCTAATCATCATTGCAATCATCATAGTGTACTCTCCAACAAATTATGAGTTAATTATGCCTAATGTACTATTTTCCACATCCCCATACTTTTTGATATATAGCAAAGAGACAATTTTACCATCTAACGTATTTCTACCTTCTTTGCAATCATAACAAGAAAAAATTGATAAGTGCTTAGCAACAATACAAAATAAAATTGAGACTTTGTTGAATTTAAAAGAGGACATAAATAAAACCAAACAAAAAATTGTAGGTCACTAGAAAATTGTTAAGTAAGGGTTCAATAAACATGCATTTTGTGACAAAGCATTTTCAAGTTAGTGATATAATACTAAAGTGGGACAAAGTGAACTCTGTATAAGGGTCTAGATAAGGCCAGGCCTTGAGCATTCTACTTAGCTCGAAATATTTTCTTAGAATGTTTTAGACGCTTGATATCTATGAAACCCTATAACACACCGCCTCTTTTTCCTTATTATGTTTTTCTTTGAGAATTCTTTCCATGTGACCGTTGGTTGGAAATCTATGCAATGGGTGTATATTAAAAGTTTTTTGGAACTAGGGCTATTGGCTTGAGGAGCTAGGGTTTCCATTTTACTGTGGGCCTAAAAATAAACACTCTTTATCGTCATGGGCTCTAAAGGGTATGGAACTACCATCTAACAGGTGTATCAGTGCTGAACAACTTTACTAGGTAGCCATCAAGGAGTCAGGAGTAGGAGAAACATAGACAACTCCAAATTGATTGGGGGAAAATGCATGGGGAAAACTTGCTCAAAAAAATTTAAGGGCCTTTCCACAATGAAATAACTAACCCCCAGGGCAGATGTAAACTTAGAAAGGTTTGAATCTCTAATGCCCCAAGCCCTTATTGGTAAGTTTGATTACATCTCCTTGTCCCATGAGAAGATTTTATCTTTGGTAAAGGTGACCTATAAGCCACTAGTTGGTTACATTCTAGTGGTGAGAATTTTATTCCATAAATGGATCCATTTCCGTTTTCTAACAAAAGTTGATCTTGAGTTAATTCTTAGTAAGGTTTAGGTGTTAGGCAAGGGTTCCTTGTGGCTTCAGTGTTGGCATTCGGCCTTTTGTCCAAGTATTGAGTTACAACCTCATCGAAACATATGGGTCATGATTCCAAGTTTTCCTTTGGAGATATGGTAAAAACGTGTCTTCATAAACATCGCAAATTCCCCTAGAAGATCTTTTTTTCTTGTGGAGGTTTGCCTAATCATTGTTAACAAATGAATGACATGGGTTCTAGTGGAGATGGATGTTTCTTAGGGGATCCTTAGGACACTAAAATTAGGTGGAAGGAAAATGTTAAAATCCAACCTCTAGGTTATTGGAACACTCCATTCAAATGCCTAAACAGAAGAAAAGTGGGGCACATGATCAATTATTGTAATTCTACTCCTTGAAAAAGGCTTCAATCCAAAAATTTGATAAAGGTTTATATAAATATGGTGCAAATTTTTCTGAGGCATATATATTGGATCAACAATATCTCAAAATCCCCACATATCCCATCCTAGGTGTGACCAAGAAATTGGGTACAACTTCAAAGGAGGCTTGTATATATGAGGATGGTGGAAATATTAGACTCCAAAATCCCCCTATTGAGCTATTCTATCATACTAATTCCTCTCTTTTATGGATGGACTTTAATTGGTTTAAGGGGATGTAAATGGACTGCTACATGAAACAATGTACATCCATCAACCTTCCTCTAAACATGATGCAACATTAGTATTGGAGCTCGATAAATCGAACTTGGACCCTCTTTTTGCCACCGTACTAGACTTTTCTTCTTCTGAGGACCTCTCACAAGGAAGAGATGATTTCACCAATAATTTCTTCTCCTCTTTACAATCTCTTATTCAATATCTTTCTCTAAAGGATTCTTTTATGATCAAACAACATGAAAAAATTGCATGCTCTCCTATAACTTTTTCAAATGTTTAAAAACATCTTCCAAACCCTACAACTTCCATCCTTCCTGACCCTCCACCTAATTATGTGGTGCCCAAGCTCTGTGTAACCTCATCTTCTAATCAAGTAGAGAGAAAATCTGGTGATCCTTGCCAAAACCCTATTATACAGAGGGACAGTCGTCCTATGACTACCCGTTTTCATGATGACATTCACTTTCCCTTCTCACGCAAGACCAAACCTCAAAGAAAATCTCCCCTACATCTCACCTTTCCTGCAACTATAGTCCTCAGTTCTATCCCTGCCCCTCTCCTACCCCTAGACATTATGCCCCAATTTGAAGCATAAGAAGATGCAAGCTACTAAATCAGGAACTTTCGGAACTAATTCTAGTCCTCCTCTTGAAATTTATCCTAGAATCATCCCTCCCTTTGAGTTATGAGCCCAATATTACATCTACTCTTGCCGGTGAATCTGACACAATCGAAATAGAAGTACCTGAACCTTTGTTTCCTAAGGTTATTGAACCTAACTTCATTGAGTTTGATACATTATTTCTTGAGGTTTTTCAACCTGAGGTACTGTTGGATACCTATACCAATAGGTTTTATATTTCATGATTGGCAAATTCAAATGCCAAATATGCTCTGCTTTGCTGATACAAAGATCCCGTATTTCTAAGACAAGGCAAGGTGTGTACATGCCTTCATGTTTACTAAATTTTGATGGATGGTCCAACAGTCTAATCTGGATCATGCCATGTTTCAATTTTCTGTTGTAGAATACAGAAAGAAGTCTGTCTAAACTGTTTAATCTTGGCAGACCAATAGATAGGCAGAGAAACTAAGGTCCCCAACTGCTTAATCTGGGGCCTTGGAAGCAATAAGGGTAGTGCTAGATAGGCAATCAAAAGAAAAGGCACATAAGGGTCTGCAAATCCAAGTTCACCCTCCAAGAAGAAACAAAAAATGTTAGGCAAGTAAATGGGTAGGTAGATGGGGTTGCAGAAGTGGTATTCCTTTCAAACTGAATCTTGTTGGTCAATATAAGGAAAGCAACACAATGGAGCATGTCTAACTTCCCTTTTTCCTTGTTTTACACTCATTACTAACATCCCTACACCAGTTGTGTTTGTGAGAGAATTCAAAGTTTTATGTTGGTTCTGGTTTCCTTTAAGAGCCACATTTCTTGTGCAAAATTCTTTTCATTTTGATCTACTCCCTAAGCTAAGTGTTTTTCAAATAAACTTAATGATATCACTCCTTATTCACCTTCTCCCTCCATATTAACCCCTAACTTCTATTATCTAAATTCCCTATGTCACCCTTTCCCTACTATTATAACACCATGGTGTATAAACCCCAAGCATTCTATAAATATCCCCCCTGGCATTATAGCCATATGTTCACTACTAGGGAATCAAATTGACATCTGGTCAGTTTAAGAACCCAAGCCTTACCTCTTTTCCTCCTTCAGAATTCATTTACCCATTCAACCCATCAT
Organism: Pinus taeda; assembly: GCA_000404065.3. NCBI lineage: Eukaryota > Viridiplantae > Streptophyta > Pinopsida > Pinales > Pinaceae > Pinus > Pinus taeda. Next base: position 9,520 of record APFE031386651.1, read on the forward strand.
TTGCTTAAAAAACCTTGTAAAAACCCATTTTCACCGCTAACCCGCTCAAACGGCAAAAATACATTAAAAAAACCCACTTTTCCGACTTATCCAAAGTCTAGGAGATATGCGCGATTTTATAAAGAAAACATTGGAAAACCATGCAAATTCGCTGATATTCTAAAGGTCCCACTGGGCATGAATCCCATGAAAAATACATATTTTATTACCCGCTCGACGCTGTATCGTCCGGACAGGTTATTGACCCGTCGACCGTCCGATTGGGCGCTTTTCATCCAACGGCTCACATGGATATCGGACCGGCCCCGACGTCCGTGATTTAGCTTCCGATATCTGTCAGAAGGTGACGTCAGGCCTCGGCCACGCGTCGCCCCCACAGCGTATCGGAGCCCCCTCTAGCAATTCCACTTCCGTATAAAAAGCGATGCGATATCATACCGCCTACGGTTTCCAGTTTCCGCCAACCCGCCTGCCAACGTCACTGCCAGCATCACTGCTACATCATCGCCGCGTTCGCGCCCCCATCCGCCATTGCTCCACCTGTCCACCACCTCACCATCCCCATGGACCACTCATAAGCCGCCACATCACCTGATGACGTCATGCTGACGTCATCCAAACCTGACCCCACCCGATGACATCATGCTGACGTCATCCCAAAAAGGCGCCAATGTTCCAAAAAATCCATATTTTGGCCAAATTTTCGCGTTTTTTGCACTTTTTGCAAAAACGTCTGTGTTATCTTCTGCATGTATTTTACGTCCAAGCTCATGCCAACCTGCTGAATTCAACCTGGAGACCATCGGCGCGCCAACCCACCCGCATTTGTGACCCGAACTGTAAGTTTACCAGGTATTTATCCCTGCGAATCCTCTCTGCGCCTGGTTTTGTCTGTGAATCGACTAAATTAACTTAAAACACAGAAAAAACGCACAATTAACCGGCAAATCCTCTGTGCCTAGTTCCCATTTGAAGTCACAAGGTTGAAATTCACTGGCTAAGCCTTGTTCACCAGAGCTTTCACAAAACCTGCATTCTGTTCGCGCAATCGTGAACAGCGAACCCGAACTACACCTAATTACCATGAAAGAGTCTGTCAAGCACAAGCATTTGCCTCTTCTAGTGTTTTGTGCAGTATTTCAATTGCTGCAATTGACCCTTTGTCATCTGTTTCTCAACAAATCACCTCTCCTTCCAAGAAACGCTTTTGTCTGTTACTCTACACAGTAACACTAATTCACATATCAGCAGAGTTTTAAAGTAACTATGGATACACCAGTAGCACCTGTAGCCCTCAATGTTGCCCCTTTAAATGCCCCTCAGATAGAATTGGAGTGGCAGGCATTAGCATATTTGGATTATCAAATCTCAGAGGAATTTCTAATGAAAAGCAAGTTCCACATCCACCTGCTAAATGAATTAAAGGCCAAACATGAGACTGGAACAAATGTATTGGGCTTTTGGGATTCCTTCCTCCCAATCTTCAAGCTTTCTCAGGTCAATCAATTTCCTGACCTAATTCACCTATGTGCTGATGGTTATGATGCCACTCAGAGAGCTATGCTTGACCCTTCAGGCTCAGTCGTTTTCTATATTACCCCTGAGGCCATTAGAGAGATGCTGCAATTCAAGACTGAGAAGAAATTGGTTCCCCTATCTTTGTTTGATCTGATAAATCAAGGAGCTAAGATGTTGACAGATGCTCAGATCACCAAGCTGAACCAACTATATATTAAATCTGATACTGTGCAGTACCCTCCCATTTCTCATGTTTACCTCAACCCATTGGGCAGGGACCTTACAGATATGATCAGTCCCATTCTGGGTTATAACTCAATTGAGTATATTGATGAAACTGTACTGGCAATGATGCTCATGTTTTCCCCTGGCAAAGCTCCAATCTGCTATGACTATGCCACCTACATATCAGACAAAATGCATGAGCAATTGATGAACCTATCAAGGGAAAGGGTGTTCAGATACTCCTCCTACATCTACCACTTGATTTTATACTATCAGCATGAGAAATTTTCTTTTGCTATGAAAAGAGTGGATGCACAAGGATATCCAAGGTCAGTAGTGTATCGGACCTCAGCTTTTCACTGCACAGCCTATTCTCCATACACTTACTGTGAGTTTATAGACCTATTCATCCACCCAGCCATGTCTCTGTTCCTGAGCTCACCTCCTCCAAGACTAACCGATGAGATGCAGAGGATCCTTCAGTTATCCAAGGTATACAGCATTGGGGATTGGTATTTTTACCAAAATCACACCATTATTAAAATATATGGTTATGAGTTACCCCCATACAGATTGCCCAAATATGTGCCTATGTGATTGTTTGCCCTTAAATACTTCAGGCAGTTTGGGAACGCTGATGTGAAGAACTTTTCAGGCAAAGGCAAAAAAGCACAACTGAAGGTAAAAAACCAATTAGGCCACTTTGTCTTTAACAAAAGGGAGGAAGGCTGGCAAGAGGCAAACAGAATGCTAGAAGGCCTTGGCCTAAAGACCAGTTTCCTCTGGAAACCTTATGACCCCAAACACTTCATAACCTTAAGAAGGGTCAAGTATAGGCTGTCCAGTTATGACCATGTGAGGTTGCCTCACATAGAAAAATATGCAAATCAACCAAAATGGACGAGAGGCACATTAGAGGAACCTGTCACACAAGAAGAACTAAATGAAAGAGCAAGAAGAAATCTCCTAAAGATGGCTGACTTAGAACTTCCTGCACAGGTATTTGCTCTTACAAGCACTCAAGTGGGAGCAGTTGCCTCATCCTCCACAGCACATCAGAAGACAGTCAAAGCTACAGATCAAACCTCTAGCAAAGGCAAGGAGAAAGAAATGGAGAAAGAGCAGCCACTTCAGGAAAAGGCACAGCAACAAGAACAGGTACAGCATCAAGAACAAGTACAGTAGCAAGAACATCAACAGCCACTGCAAGAAGAGCAAACAGCAGAGGCCCCAATGGTCACTAAGCAGCAGCCACCACAAATTGTGCCTCCTAGGCAAGAAGCAAGAGCTGAAGCTTCAGTCCTCCAAACCACTCAAAAGGAGGACATAAGCAGGAAAAGGGACAGAGAGACTCCCCTCACAACATCAACAACTCAAGGGGAAAAGAGGCAAAGATTGAATCCTTTTTCAGAGGAAGAAATGCCAATAGGGAAATCATTGGGCATAGACCCACCTAGCATGGAGGCCTCTGCACGTTCCTTCCAGCAGGAACAAGAGAGGATAGCAGAAGGAGGAGTTAGCTCCTCAAGCCAACAAAGAGGAGGTGAACTGAGCATCAAGCAGTAGTTCATGGACATAAAGAAGAGGAATGAGCCCATAAGGATACAATTATATAATGATCTGTTGAAAATGGCTCCCACCAACCAGCAAAGACTTATGTCTGCCTATGATGTCCAGGAGGGCAAGATTATTATGAGCCACTTCATGCCAACCGAGATGAAGCCACAGTCACCTGCAGACTACATCAGGACCAACCTTGATGTACTTGCCAAGGACATCCACCCGATGCATCAGATAGAATTAGAGAAGAAAACGGGTGAGATGGTATATGCCTCCTTGGCAGATAAAACATTGGTGAATTACAGGCTAGAAAATAGCCTAAATAATACAACTGCCCAACTTGAGTTGGAAAGAGCATCC
>APFE031386651.1:13785-33066 GCA_000404065.3 Pinus taeda
ATGGTCAAAAGGGTCCTGACACTAAGAACCCTAGTACAGACATTAGAGAGAAGAAGCCAGGATATGCAGACAGACATTAATAAATTCATGGACAAATTTATAGCATTGTAGAACACAGGTCTTCCTAGCTTAATGGGCACCTCAGGAAGACTACTTTCCCATGAAAATTATGCCAAGAGGGTCAACACCTTTGCTACAAATCAGATTGTAGAAAAGCCCAGCACTTCAGCAGAATCAGGGCCAGCATCAGGACAGACTCTCTACAACAGGGTAGAGAGCTTATTTTTTATCATGAATGAAATCAATCACTTTTTTGATGCGCCTCCAAATTTCTATAAATATACAGAGGCAGATGAGACCATAGAGGCAATTTTAAGACATCAATTGCCCACACAGGAAGTCTGGAATGGATTGATACAATTGCTACTAAACCAGAGCCAGTAAATCAAGTTTTTTTCATTGAAATGTGTAAGTTGTCATGCACAGGAAAATTTTGATATATCAGCATGTATGGAGAAAAAGAGGCTGAGCCAACTCAGCGAAACTATTCGGCCACCACAGCAGCACTGACAGTCACAGGTGACAGGGCCGAAAAGCTACAGGAGGACAGAGCTACAAAGACACGTCATTCATCAGTTATAACAAAGCGTTCAATCGACTCAGTGACCTCCAAAGGTCAAAAATCTTCTGACAGAATTAAAGAGCATTCATGTTGTATTGAAAGCTGCAATAACTTCTTATTTGCTATTTCCTGTACGAGTTGGTAAAGATATTTATTTCTCAGATGACTCAATGCCTGAGATATTTTGTATGAAACATTTCTATATATTCCCCCTCGCATGAGTTTGCAAGGGTTGGTTGTTGTTGATGTCTATTCTAGAGCTCTTTTACTATAAATTCTCAGAGAAGTAATACAAAGGCGGTGGAATTTCCAAAGCTTTGTGTTGTTTGATGCATTGTGGTGTTTAACTGAATGTTACAGGATTCCTGCGTACTTCATGGCACAATAAGTTTTCCCTACAACTCTTCGTTATGTGTTTTGTTATCTTTCATATCCCTTTCATGTTTCTGTGCTTTACAGTTAATGGCAAGGAAAAAGAATAGTTCCAGGATTTAATCACAGATTACCCTGAACTCAATCTAAGCTATTTTAAATGTTTTCTTTAGTTATAGTAATAAAGGTGTAATTCTTAATTGCTACCCTTTCACACTATATCTTTCACCGTGATTATTGTTTCAGGAATTCAAGTTTGCTCCTGAGGAATATATCTCTTTCCCACACCCCAGCTTAGTGGAAAATTCTTAATTGCTTTTCACTGGTTGTTTACATTTCACCATCATAATTTCAAGTTTGTTTTATGAAGTAGTTAAATGGCCCTGTAATTCCAGCTGCTCAAACTCAAGATTTCAAAAAACCAGTAGCCACAGACTCCATTGCCCAATGGACTAGCATTATCTGCAGATTTCCACTTTAGGTATAGAAAGACATCCTTCCAACCAAACATAAACCAAAAACCCTCACTTCATAACTAGCCTAAAATCTTCACAGAACAGAGACAAACCTTAAAGAGAGAACCCTCTCTGATTACAGTTGGGCTAGAAGCTGTAATCCAAAGATTGGTTAGTGGTTAGCCCGGCCGTATTCCCTTGGGAGTCAAAGGGAACAACTTGGGTGTTAACAGGTACCTCATTCATCTTCACCTGTTACTTCCTCTTCTCTTCCTTTGTCTTAAACACAATTGCAGGCCAGATATATTGGACTCGACGGTGAGCCCCTTACATACGGCCTTGTGGGTATTGCATAGATCCCATAGGAAGAACCTAGTCCATCCTCTCATGTTCATTTGAGATGACTACATATTTATTAGGATCATCCTTTTCCTCCTCTTCAAAATCCATATGAAGCTCCTTTACCCGATTCTCTTCCCTTTAGTTCACCCATGAGTTTCTCACAAAAATCATCTTTGGGATCATTAGCCATGACTAAATCTACTACGGTTTCCAAACCTGTCTCCAATATGGCTAAGAAATTGAATGTTGCTTCCTCATCCATGTTCGCAACATCACCATAGACTCATATTTATGGTGGCACATATGTCCCGCCTGGTTATCATTCATTGTCTAGTACCTTCTGTGGTGCAACATCCAGTCCTTGGACTTCTTCCATGACATCTATTTTTTGAATTACATATGGCACTTGTTTAATGAGAACTATACAGTCTTCTCCTTATCCTCCATCTACACATATAGTTGAACAACATATTGACCCTTATATTAGTAGACACCTTCAACAACCCAATTCTCCTTATATTGGGTACTCTCCATCTGGTGGGCAGTTACCTCCATCATCCCCTCCTCCTTTGGAAGGGGGAAACCTGTCATCAATATACCACGAGTTAGTGCTCAGCGTTTATTAAATCCACCTTATCCTGGTTTGACTGCTAATGTTTGGAAATCTACCTTGCCTATCCAACCTGGTTCAATTGTGGGAACATTTGTACATTCTCAACCAATGCCATTGGTATCCCAAATTCATACCCATTCCATCTATACCTTTACAAGCTCAAATCAATGTAATCCAACCTTTACAAGTTTCTATTATGGCTCATTTTGTGCGCGGAGGTTGTTCCGCTTTTTTAACGGCATATACAAACGTCCACGTCAAGGGAAGTCGAGACGGCAGTTGGGTTATAAAGATTTGAAATGGGCGCGGAGGTAACCGCTCTTTTTAACTGCATATACAAAGGTGATGGAGACAGATTTGTGTTGACCGCAATTGGTAAAATGGAAAAATTTCCTGTTTTAAATTGTGGCAAGATTCGAGCCCAGGTCATCACTACAACGTGGAATTCTCACCACTAAACTACAACCACCACGTTAACATTAATCAATTAATAAATTATCAAAATTAATCAATTAATAAATTATCAAAAGATAGTTTACGATCCCATATTAATGTTAAAACACTCGATTCAAATTTCTATTAATGAATTATGAAAAGATATTTTACAATCCCATATAAACGTTAAAACATTTTATTCAAATTTCGATTAATTAATTATCAAAAAATATTTTACAGTACCATATAACCTTTAAAACAATCGATTCAATTTTCCATTAATCAGTTATCAAAAGATATTTTACAATCCCACATAAACGTCAAAACAATTGATTCCATTTTCGATTAATCAATTGTCAGTGAGTAGAGCGCAAGGCTTTTAACCGTGGGTTCGGGCTCCATGGTGTGCGTTTATATTGCGAGGTATAAATCCCTTGTTTTCACAATAGGAAAGGAGCAGGTCGTGGGTTCAAGCCTTCTGGGGTTTTTAATCTTTGTATTTTTTTGACAGGTTAGATAGAAGGGAACAGGTCGTGAGTTTGGCCCGTTTGGATTTCTTAATCTCAAAATCGCTATAATTTTTGGCACAACGAATCGCAAGTCGTCTGGAATTCTTATCAACTGTCTGGATTTCTCATCTCAAACTTTGTATTTTTTTTTGGCAAAATCCAAACACGGTAGCCGTGGGTTCAAACCACTTGGATTTCTTATCGTCATGTAAGATTTCTGATTTTATGTCAAAATTCAAAACAAGCATTGCCATATAAATCACAAGTGAGTCCACAAAAGACATGTCCGATTTTTTGGTGTGATGAAACTTCATAAACAGGTAGTCCGATTATTTATTATTATTTTTCTGAGTAATAATATTTTGTTCAATAATTATTATATTTAAGGAGGTTTTACAATTAAAAAACGAGTGAGGTTGTTTTTTATTACAGTTTTTTTTTTTAAAAATAATAAGATATTAATTATCGATTATATATAGGAAAATTTCTATATATTTTAAATTATTAATGTGTTTTGTTTTGGTGATTAATGTTGATTAAAAATTACAAAATATAGATAAAAAATGAAAATTTCAGATAGTGAAAAATTGAATCTCATAACATATTTAAAACTAACATATAATTAAACTATATTTTAATCTTTAATCGCTATATATACTGAAATTAGATAAGAAGTTCGAGAATGAATAATATCGTTACCATTCCCTTTCATTCCCACGGTTAAATTAGCATAAATATTAACAACGTGATGACTCAGTTAGGTCATGTATGATGACTCCATTATGTCGTTGTCGCAGGTGATAACGAACAATGTGGGATATGTAACATCCACACGGTTAAATTAGCATAAATATTAACAACGTGATAACTTGGTTAGGTCACGTATGATGACTCCATTATGTCGTTGTCGCCAGTGATAACGAACAAAGTGGGATATGTAACATCCACTCACCTGCTCCCCATTATCCATACGAGTCTAGTTAACGTTAGTCACCATTTCTGTAGGTTACCTCGTCCTGGGACTACCGGAATGTAGAAACATGTGGCCGTCTTCACGCAAATCCCGTTGCTGAAAGGCCTCTCGGCACTCGTCAGCTGCAAATTTTGTGGGTGGATTAGTCACAAATCTTTTCAAAATGCTTTTTTTCTAAGTATATTTTGATATTTTTAAGTAAATGCATTAATCTTTTCCATTTCTTTCAAATTATTATATTTCCACCCATTTGCGACTATTAAATTAGTATAATTTATAAATAGACTTGATAAATATATATTTATTTGTACGGCTAAATTTTCAGCTTTTCCCTGATGGTTTTACAAGTGCCAGTGATTACAATCGGATTTCATAATTGATGGGCGCCATTTTCCTGAGCTTCTTCAGCTTCGTTTACGGTGTTTTTACTCTGCCTCCGACGATAAGAGAGTTTGGGATGGTGTAGCATGTCTTTCTCTCAGATTTGCTCTATCGATTTCTGCATTTCTGTGGTATGATTCAGCGATCTGCCAGTTGTTATGAATGATAGGTTTGCAGGGCCAAAAAAGAGCAAGAGCGCGTGACCGCCTAAAAATGGAATAGTTACAGTGATATGGTTCTGCAACATTTACCATCCACCTGCAGATCCAATACCTCATTTTGTTGAGATTTTTATGTTAATAACACGGTGCTGATAAGTAGGAAGTAATTAGAGCAACGTCATCGACATCATCTATGTCACGCTCTATACTGGCGGTATTCTTCCAATCGCACTATAGCGAGGTGCGGCACCACCGATCACTTTCTTTTCACCAATACTTGCGATCTTGGACTATGCCTAACTTTCGATACTTAGTTTACTTTCTTTTTTACCAAGTATTATGTTTTCCTTTATACACAGTGAAAACCATTAACATTCACCATAAACCGCATTAACACATAAATGCACAACAATATGAAGGGAGGGGCAACTCTCTATAATGAGTCTGCTTACAATATCAATATATATAAGTTCAATCTTGGAAAACCCCAAATTTACACTTAATCAAATTTACATTCATTCGTCAAACTTGGTTGCCTAGCCGTGAGCGCACCTGGACAGTCGCTGCACGACTTGCCCAACTCTTCCTTTACCCCTCAACGCGTTCATTCAGCTCGTCGAATGAACCGTGTCGTTTGCTCAACTCGGGCACCGCTACCCACGTCACCGTTCCAACCTACTCGGGCACTTCTGCATGCTAGCCGCACCTCGTTCACAAACCCAACACCCATTGTTCACCTTGTCAGGCGCGCCCACCCGCGGGTCACCCTGCACGAGTTATCCACCCAACCGACCGTCCAACGTTTCACACGGCTAGCACACACACCGTGTCGCGCTGCCCGAGACTTCATCGTCCACGCCTTCGGTTTCACCCGTCGTGCGGGCTCATCCACATCGCTGTTCTGCACCAACCGCAGAACTATGTGCCTTAGCTCGCACCACGACCTGCTCCTTGATCGAATGCTCAAGTGTGATCGAATGAATGATTCCAACCTCACCACCGTTCAGCTGTATATATGTCAGTCGTCTATCGCGTGGGCATTCGACCAACCCACCATTCAACACATAACTCGTCGACTTTGTTTCATTTTATAATACGTCAGCCCACCCGTAATACATATGGCCGCCTAACCGTCATGACTCTTCGTTGTTTGGCTCAAGTCGGCTCGTGGGCTCAAGCTACCTGCTCACCCACTATAAGTCTGCAACCTTGGCTCGTCACTACACCTGCTCATTCAGCTCGCCCGGTGGGCGCATTCATGTCGCTCGACCACCGCAACAACCGCAGGGCGTTACATCCTGCCCCATCTAAGGTCATTGTCGTCCTTGGCAATCTGAGCATCCACTGTAGCTTCCATCTAATACCACATAATCCATCAGTATGTGTTCTTCGAACAGTCATCTTCTTGATCCATGACCTCGATCCATCTATATATTGCAAACATCCATGCAACATATATAATACGAAAGTCTCCACCATGTGTCGTTCCATCATGTGAACTCCTTTGCAGAATACTCCAGCCAACACAACTTCCCAGTCAAAACCAAGACATCTATCTGACACAAACCCAATGCATTGCATGCCTTCATGTCATCGAACTAATTGGGTAGCTAATCCAACCGTAACGCTCAACCCATGAGAATGTACCTTCTCCATGGCACCGTCGGTTGTTTCTTCAGCATCCTGTCACAATCTCAAACTCAACCAAGAATCTGCTCCAAACCCATGCTCAGGTCCATGGAAACTCCATCCCATCTGCAACATGTCATGATGCTAATGCCAATGTGCTGCCTCGCTGTCACATTCATTCCTGCATCATCTACCTGCCATCACACCTACTCAAATGTTTAAGGACTCACTGCCATGAGCAGCGAACAATGAGCCCCATCTTCTAAGTCATTTGAGAAGATGTGGAAGGAGAAGAGCCTGAAATCCCCCCCTCACTAATCAGCTCAATCCATCTGTCTGGATCTTCCACCTCCATCCTCTGTAGATATGCATCCCGATCCTCCACCTGGATATTCGACCTCGTATAATCATCATCATCGTCATCATCATCCTCAACTACGTCCAGCCTCCTAGACAAATCCAAGATGTTATCTAACAATGTTTTGATAACCTGTGATTGTTCTATAAGCTTGTTTCTGCAACAGATATCCGCTTACAGACCTCATCCATACGCTTCTCGTCCTCCATCTGCATCACTGCCAACTTACACTCGAGTCTTGTCACTCCAATGGTTGGAACACCAATGCGTACATCTTCCCTTCCATCGTAAATGTACAACTTCTTCAAAAGTGGAACTATCATCGCATCATAATGTTTCAAAAACTACATTCCCAGCACAGCTTCATAGTCATCAATCTGCACTATAATGAAGTCAACTTTCCCGATCCACTCACCAAGTGTTGTGTCCATCTTGTCAGCCACACCAATCATGGAATCAGGAGGATAATTCACTATCTTTATCTATGCCTGCACCGGTACAAATTTCAGCTCAATTCTTCTCGCAATATCTTCACTCATGAAGTTGTGAGTAGCCTCACTATCCACCATAGTGAGCACATCCGCACTCCTAATCTTCATCCGAACATATTCCAAACTGTTCATTTCCGAATCTCTTTGTGATACCGCTTCCGTAGCAGCTGCAGCTCCAAGAATCTGCATCATCCCCACAGAAGTCTCTTCTTTCTTTGTATTGGATTGTGCCATCGTAGCCACTTTTGGTCTTGAAGGACAATGCTTCAACATATGTGGTTCCTCACATATCCAACAATTCAATTGTTTCTTCGTCTTCGTCTTATCATACGATTTCAAAGCATCATCTTTCGTAGTTTTCTCTTTTGACTTATCGAACTTCTTCTTTTTTCCATCAGAAGCTTCGTCATAATGCTCCACCAAACAATCTAAAGCCGCAAAAGCTTCTTGAAGTGTCTTTATCTTCTATCTCTTTACTTCATTGCGTGCCCAATGTTTCAGCCCTATAACAAAGTTGAACACCTTGTCTCTCTCCACCATGTCCGGAAGTTCCATAATTGCACTTGCAAACTCTCGCTGATATGCCTGGAGACTTCCCGTTTGCTTCATATATTTTATCTTCATCCTTGCTTCCCATGTTTCATCCTGTGGACTGAAGTGGGTATGCAAAGCCTTCTTTATGTCTTTCCATGAAGTGATGTCGTCAGCACTGCCATTGGCAATCTGATCCATCCTTCTTCGCCACCACATCTTAGCATCTTTCGTCGGGAACTGAGTAACTACTTTCACCTCAATTTCCTCATCAGGTAATCCCAAGCATTCTAAATATGGTTCAATATCCCATAGAAAGTTACCAAGAGTCTTCGCATTCCTTGTACCATCATAAGATTCCAGTTCCTTAACTTTCACATGAGACACTCCTCCACCTAAGTTATGTCTCACAACCTTCTTCAACATCGCGATCTTGTCTTTCACTTCGTCAAGAGTTTTCTAAAAATCCAAGATTTTTGCCAAACCTTGATCTCTCGCCTTTCCAATCTCTTTGACTTCCTCTTCTAACTGTGTATACTTCCATTTTGTATACTTGTATCGATCCTTGAGTTCATTGAATTCTTCCTTCATCTTCGCATTGCCTTCTTGATTCTTCACAATCTTGGCCCATTTCGAAGTCCATTTCGAAGTCCAATCAAAATCCTATTCCTCCAGTCGTTCCAATACCCTATTCATGAAAGCTTCACCTACATTGTGGCTAGACTCACCTGTAGGTTCACCTGCCATCTCTATCATCAGCTTCCTTTGTGATTTAATATAGACCATTCACCAAGGATACCACTTGTCACGAAGTAACAGTGGAACCAGTCCTTATCACAGTCCCCTGAATTAGCTTCAACACCAACTGTCACCTACAAAACTCGAACTCCCTGCCAAGTTTTCAGTCTTGCTCTGATACCACCTGTCATGCCCCTACACTGGTGGTATTCTTTCAGCTGCACTATAGCGAGGTGCAGCACCACCAACCACTTTCTTTTCACCAATACTTGCGATCGTGGACTACACCTAACTTTCAATACTTAGTTTATTTTCTTCTTTACCAAGTATTATATTTTCCTTTATACACAGTGAAAACCATTAAAATTCACCATAAACAGCATTAACACATAAATGCACAACAATGTAAAGGGAGGGGCAACTCCCTGTAATGAGTCTGCCTACAATATCAATATATATAAGTTCAATCTTGGGAAACCCCAAATTTACACTTAGTCAAATTTACATTCATCCGGCAAACTTGGTTGCCCAACTCATCGGTGCGCCTGCACGGTCATCGCACGACTTGCCCATCTGTCCATTTACCCCTAAACACGTTCGTTCAGCTCATCGAACGAACCGTGTCGTTTATCCAACTCGGGCGTTGCTACTCATGTCACTGTGCCAACCTACTCAGGCACTTCCGCACGTTGGCCGCACCTCATTCACAAACCCAACACCCGTCGTTCACCTCGTCAGGCACGCCCACTCGCGGGTCACCCTGCACGAGTTATCCACCCAACCGACCATCCAACGTTTCCCCCGGTGGGCGCACATGCCGTGTCGCCCTACCTGAGACTTCACCGTTCACACCTTCGATTTCACCCATCGTGCGAGCTCATCTGCACCATTGTTCTGTACCGACCACAAAACCGTGTGCCTTAGCTTGCACCTTGACCTACTCCTTGATCGAATGCTCAAGTGTGATCGAATGAATGATTCCAACCTCGCCGCTGTTCAGTTGTATATATGCCTGCCATCCACCGTGTGGGTGTTTGCCGACCCACCATTCAACACAAACTTGTCAGCTTTGTTTTGTTTTATAATACATTGGTCCACCCATAATACATGTGGCCACCCAACCATCGTGACTCTTCGCCGTTTGGCTCAAGTCGGCTCATGGGCTCGAGCTGCCGGCTCGCCCACTATAAGTCCGCAACCTTGGCTCATCGCTACACTTGCTCATCCGCTAGCTAATCACAGCTTGTCTCACGCTCGTGTCTCGCTCGTCGCCAACTCACCGTTTCCTTTGTTTAGCTTGCTCAGTGGGCGCGTTCGTGCCGCCTAGTCGTCACAACAACCGCAAGGCATTACAATCTACAACGGAATGCCGAATGCGCTAGAATATTTGTAGCCAAACAGTCTACCATTGTAGCCATTTTAGAATACATTGTACGTTAAGTGTTAAGTGGTATGTTGAAAGATGATTAATATGTGGTATGATGTTTCACCAAAACAATTATTAGAAAATAAAGTTTAAATTAATTATATTACAAATAAATAATTTTAAAATATTGAAAATTTAATAAAATTTTTAATGTTAAAATATAAAATAAATTGTAAGACATTTTATTAAATGGTGTAAATAATCTATTTAAATTAAAAATAATATAATTAATTAAAATTAATATAAATAACAAAATCTAAAATCATGAAAATAATATTTATTAAAATATATAATATAAATTATTTATTTAATAACAATAAGCTATCTGTCTTTAAAAAAAATTAACCACATTCATAATTCAAAAGGAGCAATAAATTATATCTAACCGGAAAATATATTATTAATATATATAGATAGTATATATATATAAACGGTCATGGCGTTGGATATAGATGTTTCGATAAAATGTTCATCCTAATTTACTTTTATTTCAATTATACTTCCAAGAAATTATGAAATTGTTATAATCAATGGGTATTCACATATTTTATGGATGTTTATGCTTATGTAACTTTTTTTTGTTTTCATTTTTGATAAGAATTATGGTTATAGATAGAGTAGAAATTCCAACCACTTTGAATATAATCATTGGAGTTTTTGCTCTATCTATTTAATCATTTTAAGTTTGATCTGTTCATTTAACTTGTCATGATGATGAACCATACTTGTTGGTTCAAAAAGCGTTAGCAAATAAAATTTCTTATGATTTATATCGAAAAAACTCCTTTATACTCGATATAGATCACTGAAGCCTCATTTCAACACTGATCATTTCTGATATTTACTGTTTAGATGTAAAATATTGTTATTTTTATTTAAATTATTTAATATCTTTTCTATTTAAACATTAATCGTATTAATCATGATGATAAAATTATTGGTAATCCAAATGGATTTCCTATTCCAGTAAACTTGGTAACAATAACAATATTTTAAAGTACCAAATTTATTTTTGCATTTAAATAAATAATCTAAATTATAAAATATAACAGTGATTTTACTTAAAGCATAATTACATTATGCTTATATATTTTTATTTTATATCCAATAATTTATAGGTCAAATAGACGTTCCATTGTACCAACCATTTAATCGTTCTATGAAAAAACCATTACACTTATACACTAAAATATATACACGTAATTAATCATTCTACGAAAAAACCATTACACTTATACACTAAAATATGTACACGTAAAAGTATATATACATACAAGGGTCAAATTGAGTAATACATTATTTATAGTTTGTAGATTGATTAATTAATTTGTATAAAGGATAATTCTCAAATTTTATGAAAAAAAAATTAGAAATAAAAGCCAACTGTCAAGAATAAACTATTCCAATTTTTTTTTTTAAATAAAGCTATTCATTGCTACAGTAAAAGTCGAAGCTAAACCATAAAGCGTGTTTCTCAGCTCAACAAAATTTTTTAGTCCACCTTTTTCGTTAAACCATAAAGCGTGTTTCTCAGCTCAACAAAACTTTTATGGCATCAATCTTTTTCGTGAAGCACGTTTTTGACTTTTTAAAGAAAGTTTAGTGGCAGGTTGGGGTGCAGAAATAAATAGCGGCCAATCATCTTCACTACTTTTTGTCGTTAACACGTGGGGTACGGTAAAAACCATCGACCAGGATGTGGTGCCTATATTATCATTAATCATGGAATTCATTATTACTTCTGCTGGAATGGAGGGTTTGGTAGTAATACTCAAGCCGAGGTTATTTCTCTTTGGTGTTTTATTCTGTGCAAAGTGGCTTGATATTGGGTCAATGAAAGTATTTGGTGGTTATAAGGTGGTTGTGGAGTGAGTCACAAAGTGAATATCATTCAATTTTATGCTATTGATTAATTGGTTGTAGAGAATTAGGTTGATGACAAAGCTTATATTAAAAACATTGAAAAAAATGAAATTCCAAGCTTATATTGAATATATAAGATTTATCTTTGTTTAAAAAAAAATTATGAGAAATAAAAAATTTATTAAAAAATTATAATTCAATCAGTAATTTTTTTCAGAAATAATTTTTCCTATTAAAATTTATTATAATTTTAAAAGTTATTGAAAAATGTTATTGAAAGATTGATATTTATTTTATATAAATATTTATAAATTATAACTAGATCAATTTATATAAGTTTAGCTAAATTTAGTTATTAGTTTGTTAATTCAAAATAAAAATTATAATAAATAATGGTAAATAAACTAAAGGTAATCTTATTTAATAACAAAAAAATATCTTAACAATTTTAAATCTAACTTTAAAAAACAGTTAAATATAAATCTTTATTTTTTAAATATAAATATTTAAAGTTTCAAGCCTCCCTGCATCTAGCACTTAATGGACCATTTGTGACCTCATGTAATTAATTTGGGAGATGTGCAAATCGGGCATCTTTAAGTCGATCGCAGATTCCCCGAATAATTGGGGATCAGAGGGATATGGGCACGGTCAATTTTTGACCGCGTCCATATCCATCTGATTCTCAAATATTCGAAGAATCTGCAATCGAGTTAAGCTCACGGGTGCAAATCATCCATTAGATTTTATGTTACAAGTTTTCACCCACTAAAATTTCAACGATGGAAGTAGAAACAATACGATTTCCACCTTGGTACACAACAGTGGTTACAAACAGTACGATTTAGGAAGCGACAAGAAATTTCGTTGTGTGACACTACCGGGCCACTGGCTATTAGGAATCTCAAGACTGATTACACTTTGACATTTTGTTCATTATGCTTTAAAAATTAGCATGTCATGTACTAGAATACGTGTCGAAGTTGTAGAGCATAGACGGTGGAGCAGCCCCGTAAATTGCGCTTTAAAAATAAGCATTACTAGTTGAATATAAAACTGCAACAAGACATGTGGAGGAGCGTAGGCAGTGGAGAACGTTCAATAGAATGCAGTGAGAGAATGGTTTTAGTCCACCCTTTAATTACGATGATAGATACTTTTATTCCACCCACTAAAATTTCAGCGATGGAAGTAGAAACACTACGATTTCCACCCTGCTACGCAGCAATGGTTAGAAAAAATACGATTTAGGAATGTAGAGTATGCACAGCAGAAACAAAACAAATTATACACATAACAGAAATCATGAGACAACAAGTTTAACGTGGTTCACCCAACCAATCTGGGCGACGTCCACCAAATAGAGGCATCGACAATCTTATTATTAAACAAGAGATTACAACACATAATTCCTCACACCCTCTCAGCCCAAATATCCTCTACGGGCTTACATTTTATAGTTGGGAGTAGAAAACTGAATCATAAATTCTCTCACAACAAATATAGGATGCAATAACTCCTCCTCAGGATTAACTGGAGCTAACTTAGCAACAAATCCTATTGTTGTCACATACATGATATTTTTTCCAAAATTAATCAACAGAAAAATCTCAACAATCTCCACCTTGACAACAATTAGCCTGATACCTTGTTCCTTTATTATTTTATCTTTTTTGCAAGCCAAGAGAAGCCAGACACCAACGTAGCTTCTCTAACAAAACGGGTTTTGTGAACATGTCTGCACAATTTTCCTTTGTATGCACTTTTTCAAGAGAGACTCCCCTTTCAGTGATAACCTGTCTTACAAAATGGTACTTGATAGGTATATGCTTTGATTTATTATGATAGGCCGGATTCTTAGCCAAATGAATTGCACTTTGAATATCACAAAATAAATTGATGTTATCCTGTAACCTACCAAACTCACCAAACAAATCTTTCAACCAAATTGCTTCTTTGCAAGCATGTGAAGCAGCTACGTATTCTGCTTCAGTAGTGGATAAAGCAACAATGTTCTGTAGCTTTGACATCCAGCTAATAGCTCCACCTGCAAGATTAAAGACATACCCTGATGTTGACCTTCTCTTATCCAAATCACCTTCAAAATCGGAATCAACATATCCGCAAACAAACTCACTACTCCTGTTATAAGTGATACAATAATCACTTGTGCCTCTCAAATACCGAAGCACCCATTTCACTGTTGACCAGTGTTCTTTTCCCGGATTTTCCATATACCCGCTAACAACCCCAACTGCATGTGAAATATCTGTTTGAGTACAAACCATCGCATACAAAACAACCTACTATATTGACATATGGAATTCGAGACATATTCTTTTTCTTCATCTGTATTAGGACTTAAACTAGAAGAAAGCTTAAAATGGGAAGCTAAAAGGATTGAAACAGGCTTCACATTGTTCATACCAAACCTCAAGAGTATTTTCTCAATATACTTTTGTTGTGATAGCCACAGCTTACCATTGCTTCTGCGTCTGAAAATATTCATGCCCAAAATCTGTCTTGCTGCTCCTAGATCTTTCATATCAAATGTCCTAGCCATCTGAGCCTTTAACTTGTTGATCTCTATTATGCTTTTGCTTGCTAAAAGCATATCGTCAACATACAACACTAAGATAATGAACATGCCATTACTTAATTTCTTAAAATAAACAGAATGATCATATTCACTTCTTATATAATTTTGACTCGTCATGAAAGAATCAAATTTATTGTACCATTGTCGAGGCAACTGCTTCAGACCATACAATGATTTCTTGAGCCTGCAGACAAATTTCTTGTTACGATTTTGAACAAACCATTCCGGTTGTTCCATGTAAATCTCCTCATCTAAATCTCCATGTAAAAACGCAGTTTTAACATCTAGTTGCTGTAATTCTAAATCAAGTAAAGCAACTAATGCTAATACAATTCGAATTGAAACAATTTTTACAAGTGGTGAAAATATCTCATGAAAATCAATGCCTGCTTTCTGAGAAAAACCTTTTGCGACCAAACTTGCTTTGTACCTGTCCTCTGTATCATCAACACCCCTTTTCAATTTGTAAACCCATTTACATCCCACAAATTTTTTGTCTTTAGGAAGTTCTACTAGATCCCATGTGCCATTCTTGACTAATGCCATCATCTCATCCTTCATAGCTTCTTTCCACTTTTCACTTTTAGAACCTTCTATAGCTTCCTGATAGCACAAAGGTTCATCATCATTAGCGGTTAAAGCAACTAAAGTAACATAATCATCATACCTTTTAGGAGGAAATTTGATTCTTGTGGACCTCCTTAAAGATGTTTCTGGTACTTCCACAATTTGCTGATTATTATCTGTAGGAACTTCTTCATGATCTGCATCTGAAACATGTTCATGATCTACATCTGAAACTTGTTCATGATCTGCATCTGAAACTTGTTCATCTTGACTGTCATCAGTATTTGAACTGGTTTCAAACTGAATGTGTTGAAGCTTAGATACATTATCCTGTTTTAATTTATCATCTAAATCTAGATTTTCAAGTGAAGATTCATTAAATTTAACATCTCTGTTAATGATGATCTTGTGAGTAGTAGGATCCCACAATTTGTATCCCTTAGTACCATCACCATATCCAACAAAGATAGATCCTTTTGATTTAGGATCTAATTTAGAACGTTGATGTTTCAGAACTAGATCATATGCATCACAACCAAAAACTTTAAGTTTAGAATAATCACAAGGATGACCTTTCCATACCTCTTGAGGAATTTTGCATCCTATTGCAGTTGATGGTGATCGATTTATCAAATAGCAAGCTCTAGAAACCGCTTCTGTCCACAATTTCTTCTGCAAATTGGCATTACTAAGCATACTTCTTGCTCTCTCTAAAAGAGTCATGTTCATGTGTTCAACAACTCCATTTTGCTGAGGAGTATATATAGTGGTTTTATGTCTTTCGATCCGAGCATCCGTGCAATAATTATCAAATTCCTTTGAAATAAACTCACCACCATTGTCAGTTTTTAAACATTTAATGGTTCTTCCAGTGATGTTTTCAACTAACGCTCTAAACTATTTGAAAACTGTGAATACATCAGACTTCTTCTTTAACATGTAGACCCACACTTTTCTAGAGAAGTCATCAATAAAAGATACAAAATATGACGATCCTCCATATGAGGTTGTAGGAGATGGACCCCAAACATCAGAATGGATATAATCAAGGATTCCCTACTAGTATGTTTTCCAGTTTTAAACTTCTGCTTGCTTTGTTTCCCAAACAGACAATGTTTGCAGAAATCTAACTTAACAAATTTTAAATTAGGAAGTAACTTACGATCAGATAAAATCTTTAAACCTCTTTCACTCATATGGCCCAACCTTTGATGCCATAAACGAATAGAATCACTGTCATTTTGAGACACTGTAGAAACATGATATGATTCTGTTCTTCCTTCTAACTAAAAAAGATTTCCAACTTTTTTTGCTTTCATTACTAGTAAAATTCCTTTATAAATTTTCATTACTCCACCTTGAATAAAAGTTTTATATCCATTAGTGTCTAGTACTCCTAGTGAAATGAGGTTTTTTCTTAGTTCAGGTACATGTCTTACATCAGTTATAATTTTATTTGTTCCATCAAACATTTTAAGCTCGATGCTTCCAATGCCCACAATGTTACATGTGACATCATTCCCATGTAAACTAATCCATCATTGATTGATTTATAAGTGTTAAACCATTTTCTATGAATGCACACGTGATTTGATGCACCAGAATCTAACAGCCAACGTTGATCATGATTAGACAAATTTACTGATAACACTTCATCACTCATACCTGAAATGCATGGCGAACCTGTATCTGTCGTGTTTGCTTCTTTCTTCTCTGTCGAAGAGTCTTCTTTGGATGTTTGCTGTCTCTTCCAACAATCTTTCTTCAAATGTCCCGATTTGCCACAAAACCAACACTTTACCTTACTCTTCTTCCTGTTCGATTTTGAACGCGAGTTGTTGTGCTTACTGAAGCGTATTTCTGTAGAACGACCTCTGACCATCATTGCTTTTGATGTGGAGGTTTCTGAATTTGACCTCTTCCTTGTTTCTTCGGAACAAAGCTCCAACAACATCATAAAATTCAAGAGTTTCTGATGAACTAAGACTTATAGAAGTAACAAAATGATCCCATGACTCGGGCAACGAGCATAATAAAGTTATAGCTTTATCTTCTTATTTAAATTTTACTTCTATACTTTCTAACTGCATCAGGAGAGTATTAAAGGTATTCAAATGATCAGTAATAGATGTACCTTCCTTCATGCGTAAACTGTATAACTGTCGCTTTAGAAGAATCCTATTGGTTAAAGATTTTGTCATGTACAACTTTTCAAGCTTTGTCCACAAACCAGTAGCAGTTTTCTCTGACACGATGTTAAACAAAACATCATCCGCCAAACACAGTCGAATGCCGTTCAGTCCTCTTTCATCCAAGTCACTCCATTTATCATCTGTCATGGTGTAAGGTTGTTTGGCTTTTCCCAACAATGCCTTCGCCATGCTTTGTTGCACAAGTAGATCATACATCTTCACTTTCCGGATCTCGAAGTTGTTTTTGCCATTGAACTTCTCGATCTCAAAACGAACACTTTAAGTTTTTGCCATGTTGTAACACACAAAATCTCCAATTTCAATTTTTAATAAATGAAGTTTGATTTTAAAAATGCCTTTACCTTTAATATTATATAACACCCAATCATGATTTCATAAAAACCCTTTCCCAAGCCTAATAACATAGATATGCAATCATATATATAGCTTTCCATGTCAATATAATTGAAAATTAAACCAAACGAAAATTCGCCTCACTATTTAAATGGCATCTTGAAACCTTTTAAGTTTCTAACAACTCACATTTGGCATGTTCACCGATATGGAATTTCTAAAAAACATTTATGCCAATAAAAGTATCGGTTTCATTGAATTAAAATCTCTATTCTCATCTTCATATTGTATTTCAATAGAACGGCATTGAATTGGTGTGAACAGAACGGCATTTTAAACAGTTCAACGCTACCTTTCAAACGATAACTGTGGGATTTTTGTGAAAAAACATGGCATTAGAATATTAAACTGATTTTCCAGGTCGAGGAGATAAGACAAACTCTTCTGCTAATTGGTGAATTCTAGAAAAAATCCTTTCAAAGAACCGCTCACAGCTCCTAAATCATTCACGATATTCGTAACTTCTTACCGGGGAACTAATTAAGGAGATAATCGATCAAAGCAAATTGAAACCATTTACGAATCTCGTTTTGTTTTCAGCGCCATGGTGATGAGCGCAGTTCCAACCTCCAGTCCACCGCCCTGAGCGCAGTTCAACAAGCTGGTCCAACGCACTGGTCTTTGCGCAGCAGACTTGGCCTCTCAAGCCTCTCGGGCAAAGGCAACAAACGCCACGTCCCCCTATATCATAGGGCCTGACTTTGAAATCATAGGGTATACCATCGCTGGCTCGCAGAGTGGATGCTAGCCGCCCTTCTCCACTTCTCCCTAAATCATATTGACGAAATTACTAGCCACGTCTCCTTAAATCATACGGCTTGACTCTGAAATCATAAGGTCTGCATACCATCGCTGCCTAGCAGTGTGGATGTTAGCCGTCCTCTCTCTTCCACGGTTGAAATCTTAAAGCGAAACTTCATGGATAGAATGGTGTGGAAGGCACATGATATACTTATCTATATAAATGTCCGCGTCACAATGTAGATTGAGTAGATGAATAAAGATATTGATAAGTGGAAGAATAAGTTTAAGATTGGGGAAAATTTTCCCTTCCTACTGTATTGAGACTCCAAAATCATCGATCATATCTCTTGTCACAACCAGAATGTTTCCGTTGCTTCAAAGAAAAGAAGTTTCCTGGACGCATCGGTATATCTGCTCCGAGCTAGGATTCCTATTAAGCGGCAAACCTACATGACGCAATTACTAGGCACGTCTAAGGATGATAAATTGAAACTTCATGGATAGCAGAGTTTGAAGCCCAATGGTGCGTTTTTCTATATAAATGTCCGCGGGCACGACATAGATTAAGTGTAGAATGAGTGGGAGAATAAAGTTTTGTTGATCGCAAGTCAGGTAAGTTTTGCCTCTCGACTGTATTCTGAAATGGGCTTACTCCGGAATCTGCAATTGTTGATCATCAAGTTAGTTTGTTGGTTGGGATGGTTATCATGTTTTTCTTTCGCACAATTTGACATAAGCGAAGGTGTGGGCGGATTTGTTAATATTTCTGTTCAAGGAATTACATGCTTAGGGAATATAGCAGTTTTTATTACAAGTCTGATAAGAGGAAGGTTGGATCTAGAGATGGGTGCCAGGGATGCGCTGGA